>JAIFZK010000074.1:277500-340000 GCA_027481765.1 Tenualosa thibaudeaui | reverse complement strand
CAAAACAACAAGTAAATGTATGATCTGTGTAATGGTACTGCATTTGGCAAGCCTACATTGGGAACCAGGTTCTTAAAGGAATCCATGATCCTGGAGCTCTTGGCCTCTTGGTAGTAGGAGAAGCATGCTGTGATCACCACCACCACCGTCAGCACGATACCCAGGTAGAGCTGCAAGGATTGAATGAGCATGTGAATAAATTCAATTTTCAAAGCACATTCACCATTACAAAACACAGCTTTAACCGTTAGCATGTAATAAAATGCATAATTTATCAAATTTGAATGCTTATTGTTTAAAAACTTTGTTGCAGGATGAAGGTAAGTGACAGAAAGTGCACCACAAATCCACTTGTCGGCTATGTGTGGCCTTGGGTCGTGTAAAATATGGTAATTTCACTAATAAAATTTGAATAAGGTCATTTGTACACAAGCAACTCAGAATAGTTCATCCCTCATTCAACCCCCACTTTAATTAGTAAAATCTCTCTCTCTCTCCTGTTTATTAACAGCAGCTGACCACTTTATGTTGTAGATTTTACAGTGTTTACATGTATATGTTTATGTTTATGTTGTGGAAGAGCATTTAGCTTTAATTCAGCTATTAACAGTAACAAGAAGAAAGACAAAGGCGAATTGGATAGCAACATGTTTCTCATATTATGTTTGTCATATTAGTTTCTCATATTATTTGCGACACAACTTCTTACGTTATCATTCACGGGTTCATCCTCTGTGGCGGCCTGGATGCTGTAAGCCAGGAAGCAGAGAATGGCGCCCACCCAGAGCAGCATGGAGAAGCCACCGAAGAGCTGCTTGCAGAACTTCACCCACTCTGGGGTGGTGGCTGGTGGTGTCAGGGCATTGGGCCCATCCCGTTCCAGGATCTCCTTGGCAAGTGCGGAAGACAGACCCTGGAGAGAGAAAAAGATGGTTCTGAGACAGGTGATTTTATTGTCTAGCCAAAGAGTGAGTGTGTGAAACAGAGAAAATTTGTGCGTGTGTGTGTGTTCCATCTCCCAAATACATAATACACAAACTCACCCTCTTGAGGTCTGTTCTATATTTGCGTTGGAGCTCATCAAGGGTCAGTTTATGGTCATCCTGTCAGTGGGGAGAAAGCTTTGACCATCACTGTGGTTTGCTGATGGGGGGGTCAACACTTATCAGAATGATTTGCAGAATCTCATAAGTTTCTCTGGTCTGAATCCCAGTGTCCTGCCTTAACCCTAGACTTCCAAAAACTTAATTGGCTGGAATTACCCAGTCATGAAGAATCATAAGAATGACTCACCAGATCAACCTCTTGTTTTAGGTCATCTAAGTCTTTTTTCTTTCTTTTGTCTTTTGTCTTCTTCACGTTCCCTCCATCTGCGGTGACTGCGGTCAGCTTGTACTTGATTTTCTAAATTATAACATATATAAAAAGAACAAATATCATGCAAACATCATGCATCATTCTAAACAAATCTTAATGTTGATTTTACTGCATTTCCAACACACTTGACCCTAAAAACCTGTTCTTTAATTTCACTGAGATAACAACACCTATTCAGAATCACAGAGAGACCAATGCACCAAGAGAACTAAGTTGTAAATTGTCTAAGGCAGAGAGACACATGCAAGTCCTATACAGGTTAATGCTGAAGTCACAAAAACGGAAAAACCTTTTGCACAGGTGAAAACATGCTGCCTCAACTATTTGAAAAAAATACTATAATATAGAGAGTCAACAGAAGGAAACTCATGAGAGTCATCAGAGCACACTTTCTCTCTCACTCACATCCAGCCCCATGTTCTGCTGTGCCATCAGACTTCAGAGAGGATCTGCGAACGTCTCCTCTGCCTAGTCTGACTGTTCTGCTCCTGAGCGTCTATTTTATATAGCATCACTTGCCTGCTTTCCCAGGAGGAGAGGCTGGGCTTTCTTCACGGTAAGGGTGCAGCCAAGATGAATAAGCGGCTGGTGTGTGTGGGATGTCTGAGAAGTGTGTGTAGGTTTGTGTGTGTGTGTGTGGAGGGGGGGTGTTGACTAAACATAATTGTGAAAGATGCCTGAAATGTGTGTGTGTGTGTGTGTGTGTGTGTGTGTGTGTGTGTGTGTGTGTTTACTATAGGCCTACAGCAGTGTTTAGTATTTACACTAACCCAGTATAGATGATTAGATGATGCTGCCTTTGTGTACTGTACCTGCACTCTGTGCTGCATTTGCCCGGGTCACGTAGATCATGGTGGCTGCAATGGAGAGAGCCGTAGGTTCAAAATCAGTAACAAAAACTGATATAAGACATGTACTACTACTGATGAAAGCCAAAAACAATGGTTGATGATGATTATTTAAGTAATATAACCCAATTTAACACAAGTGGGAGTAAGGTTGTTCGTGGATATCCTCTCGGGTGTGGTTCGGCCGCAGAAATGAAGCTGAAGGCCACAAACAACCTTAGTTCAACTTGTGTGCTCTGATATTCTCATGACTTTTCTCTTATCAACTCTCTATATTATAGTAGTTGTTTCAAATAGTTAATGCATCATGTGCAAATGAGTGTTACACTACTTTTACACAACAGTTCCATTGCCAACTAACTCTTGATTTAGGAAACCAAATTGTATTTTCTACCATTTAGTTTTCATTTATGTTTGTTCATCCTCCGTCCCCCAAACTAGTTTTAAGCTTAGTTTTGCATCTCCCCTAAGCAACGCAACAGTTAATCAATGGCTTGTGTAATATAATAATATAACTTATCATAGAGGAGAAGATAGCTCTGTTTAGTCTACACCACAGGGGTGACACAATCTCTCCAATTTGTTCGTTTGTTTGTTTAACTTATTGCCATTTTAGCTTCTGTGGCTATTTTATGGCCAAAGCTGGTAGAAATGAACAATCAGACAAATAAATAACTCATTTATTATTTTTTTGAACATCAATGCAAGTTACAAAGTTTTAAACTCTTGATGGTGGAACCTTAGATTTTTTTTTTTTTTTACTGTGGTGTCTTCTTTAGCCTATCCTCAGGTCATTACTAGATAATAAAATGTTTACTGCAGTAGTTTCTTTTAAAAACTGCTGCCTTCTTTTTAGTTCTCTGTCTTTTAGTTCTCTTTAGTTGTCTTCAGGGTAATACAATGTGCTTGATTGCTAAAGGCGGTAAAAGGCCTACTGTAAAAATGACACAGTGGAAATTCACCTCCAGTCATCAACGACAAAAAAGTCTAGAATGTTCAATTCTACATTTAGAATAGACTACTTGATCATGTCTAGATGAAAAAGAAATTAAAAGCACTAATGTTGGCTTGGATAGATGGATCTGCCCCTATCTACCTTAAAGCCCTATGTTACCCTCTGGCCACTTTGCTCCTCCAAGGAACCCTGTCTAGCACAGCCAACACCTCACACAGGTCAATCCAGACTATTCCCATCTGTTGCTCTATGCTGTTGGAATGACCTTCCAAGTGCTGCCAGATACCCTCTCCAACTTCAAGAAATTCTTGAAGACCCAGTTCTTCCCAGAATATCTCCTGGTTAAAAATTTCTAAATACCAGGAATGCACTTACAATGCACCTCCCACTTTTTCTCTCTCTCTACAGATACCATCTCTAGCTTCAAGAAATTCTTAAAGACTTAGCTCTTCCAAGAATATCTCCTGGTTAAAAATTTCTGAATACCAGGAATGCACTTACAGTGCACCTCCCACCCTCTCTCTCTTAATTGTGCTGTAGTTTGAATGTTATTCTCCTTTAAGTCTGCTAAATGCATTAATGTAAATGTATATGTCTCTACTTAACAGTGTAACATATTTCATATAATTTGTTAGCCATTTATCCCATTCAGATTGCTATTTACTGTATCAGGGAAAGTGTCTCTCCAGTAGGCTTGGGAGAGAACACCCAAGATAGAAAAAGATAAGCCAACCCAAATCTCAATAGGCCTAGGGCAGGCGTGGAGGGTAAGGTCAACACATTGTGCACTCTTCCGATAACTGGAGACATTTAAATAAAGATAAACATTGTGAATATGACATGAGTAGGCTTGCAACATCACAATTCCCCCAAGAAAATGGTCTAAAATACCATGCTGCTTACTGCTGACTAACGAGATGTAGAGGTTTTTTCATAGAAAAGGGTGAGATAAGGCAAATTGGGACATCAGGTAGAATTGGATGAATATAGTTTTAGATCTATTAGCAGCCAATCAGAAACCATGTTATTACAGTAGATTGTTACTGCAAATGTCCTTTACAAGAAACAATCAATTTGACTAGTCTAATGCATCATCAATTGGAGGAGCCAAGATTCAAAAAATCAGTTGACCCAATACTTGCAAGGTGAGCCCCATAGCACGATGATTCTGTCTTTATCATCATAAGGATATTGTAGCTGAATCGATGATAATACACAACATGATTGAAATGTATGTTACTTTATGAAAGGTATAATTTTATATCAAAATATTCTGGCAGTGTGCTTTACTCTTTCAAGGAAAAGGAATTTTAGTGACTATAGTGTGCATCAGGTAAATTGGGACAAAAAAAGTCTTTTACACTTTTGCTGTATTCAGTAGAATGTAGCCACTAGCACATTAGCCATAGCGTGACTCTGTTAGCATGTTAGCCTTCTCACACTCATAGTAGGCTATGTGTACACGTGCCCTGTACACTTATGATGCCTATCTTTATATAAATTTGTGTTATAAAAATATGTATTTAAATGATTAGAAAACAATAATAATAAACATGATAATTATTCTTCAAATTGTTCCAAATTGGTCATAATTCAGCTGTTCCATTTACAGGTGTCTCATTTTACCTGACCAGATGTCCCATTTTACCTGAATGTTTTCTCAGACTGAGGTATGGTGTCTTGTGGTCTTTAAAGATTAAAATCTTGTAAAATATTATAATATAATTATAAATTAAAATATAATTGGCAACATATGTTTATAATATGTATATGTACATAAATGTAGCAGAGGCTTATATGAAGTGATAAAAGTATTCACTGTCACCTTGTTAAACATTTTAAATTGTTTTATTTGTGATCAACAAATAAAACAATAAAAAAGTTTTATAAAAAGTATCCCAAATACAGGAGCACAGCCAAAGGAGGGGCCAGGATGGCACTGGACTCCCCTGCAATCTGATTGGCTACCCCAAGTGCCCTCCTGAATTTCATTCACTAATACTAACGATTGACAGTTCACTGCATGTCTTTGTAACCAGCACTTTTTTAAGCAGGAAAGCAAGGAAGTGGGATCATTTGCAGAAGTCAAGTCACTGAGAGGAAATGGACAGGTTCTACAGTGAAAATATCATAATGATGTAAGTTTTAAGTAGTAGGTCAGTAGTTAATCAGATGTTTAACTAGAAATGTCAGATGTTTAACTAGATGTTAATTCACAATCACGCAACTGTGCATTAGGAAGGACAACTTAATAAAGTAATTTCTATGCGGATACGGTGGCCATCAACATTTATAGGCTATAGATAAATTAGAAAAATGTAGCAACAATCAGATCTAAGATGCATAAGGTAATATAATAAGGTAGCTATCAGTGTATGAGATGGTTAAATAGGAATTTGAAATCAGGCAACAATGTTGTCTGCCAGTAACTAAAATGACATATCTGATGCTCCAAGACATAGTTTTCTCTCTGCTGAACTGGTCTTACCGTATTTGTCACACATACACATCTTGCATATCAAACTAATTACATCTAAGCTTTCACATGGCGTCATTTGCAAGACAAATGTAATTTAAATCAGATCCCCATTCTGCATCTAAAACACCCATTATCTCTCCATTGGATTGCTCTTACAGTATTCATCACACATGCACACCACACACATTGCATACACACAGTGCATAATCTGTGCTTTCAAATGGTACTAGTTACTAGTTGCCGTGGTTAACGCTTTGTGAGAAAATTTACTTTGAAATTAGTTACATTTAACCAATTGAGCATATTGCATTCCTCTCTCAAACAACACTCTTTTTCTCTGTTGAACTGCTCTCACAATATCCTTTACACGTAGCACACCATACATCATGTGAAAGTACACAATCTGAATTTTGCAATACTAGTTGCTAGTTACTGTGATTAATGGTCAACCAGGAAGTTAACTATGAAATTACATTGCATGTAATCATATTTTATTCTGCATAACTGCGTTCTTATTAGTGCAATAGCTTAAGAACTCCTTTGAAAGAGATGTTAAAACATCTAAACAATCTTATTGAATCCAAAGCTAAAACTTTCAAAGCTAGGCTAACATTATACATTCTAGACTGCTGCAATCCAGTTTTAAATGTTCAGAGAGCTTATTTGCTCTTGTGTAAAGTCAGCTATTTGCCTCAAGGCTATGATCTAACTAAACATTTATAGGCAGGGTTGCATGGTTGCAAAAGCAAACTTTGAAATAGGATATGTATCTCCTACACAGTAAAAATACAGAAGGAGGAGGAGAAAAGTTTTGAATGTTTGTCCTCCGGTAAGATACTTGAGCCAAATTGTTTTTGAGCAATTGTGTGTGTGTGTGTGTGTGTGTGTGTGTGTGTGTGCTTTGACTATCTGCCGAATCTCAACGTGTGTGACACCCAAGGAATTGGAGCATTATACGGGCTTCCGCACACCGGCTCCGACAAGGTGTGGAGCACTACGCTTCCAGCATTCTATGCCATTGTTTTCTATACAAACCCGCACACCAGCGCATTGTTTTCAATACAACCCAGCACACGGCTCAGTCAAGAATAGACTTGAATCGTAGCCTAATGAACAGGCGGCGGCGGCACTGTTTTGCGTGGTGAAACAGTAGAGAATGCTTGAATAAACCTGTTCAGGGAAGTTTTACTACAAGCGACTCTTCGCAGAACAGGCGCTTTTATTTTCTTTGCTGAATCGAGAGAGTAAGAGAAAGAGACCGGGGCCCATCGTTCTCCCTCTCACTCTCTCTTGCTGCATCTGTCACTTGTTCTGTCTGGCTCTCCCAATAGCTAGAAAAAAATACGTGATTGATTTGCGGTGCTGCTGCCGTATCAGATGACTCAAGCTATCTGCCTACTTCATCAATAAGTACTTTTAATAGCCTTAGCTGGGAATGTGTTTATTGATTACGATTGGGAATGTGTTTAATTGATCGTTTTAAAGTATTTGTTTATTTGCTCTCGGTGATATTGGCATTGAATATGGCATTGAGTCTCTATAGGAAAAAATATGTTTTGTGATGACCGGCTATTTGTGTGTGTTGTTTTAATGTTATCCCTTGGTTTCCTTATCTTGTTTGGTTGCTTTAAAGCTCAGGGCATGAGTGTTATCAGTCCACTTGCAGAAACTTGTTTTGTTTTGTCAATGAAAAAAAAAACTGTTCATGAGAATAATGATAGCCTAATACAATATTTGATGCAAATCATAGTATTATGTGTGTTTACTGTGGAAATAGGCTAAAAACAAACTATATATAGCTGACAACACAATATCTAAGGCCAAACGATTTTGAAGAGTCATAATCCTTACCGCTTTCACTTCATTGTTTAGTTCCATAATGGCTCTAGAAGAGTCATTAGGAACTCCTTCCACCACTGCAGCCAAATCTCTAATTTCATCAAGGGCAACAGTCATGCCATACGTTAGAATAACAGCTGAAAAGAATCTCTGAGTCGGGTGGCTATTACAAGATGTTTACCAAACACATCATGCTTAACCCTACGGCTAGCCATTAACTGATGTTTCTTCACTGTTCTAACAGCAGGTACTACATAAGCTACATAACAAGTTCCTTGCCAGTAAGGTGGAAGAAATAAATAAGCATACTTGCCACAAACAAACATCGTACCATTCATTGCAGCTAGCATCAGATGTTACATTCCCTGCCTTCTGACTAGGTAATATCATTCTAGGGGGCAAGGGCAAAACTTCCACTCCTCCAGACCAAGTAATGGTCACATTAAGTCTCCCTACCTTCACACACACTAATACCCATCATAACACCACCTCCTCCATTAACCCAACATAGTAACCCCTTAGGAGCTAGACTCAGCTTGACCTTTTCCGGTTGACCTGTTCCAATTTTCAGGGAAAAGAAAGTAACATTAGGGTTAAACCAGGGACTATCCACACTATTATAATCAGTGGCGTATTCACTCAAAGTAAAAGGGATGATCAAATAGGGGTAAGTCTCAGCAGCTGATGGCATCAAACCACACACCCAACATTCTTTAGCATATGCATGGGCAGTTTTCAGAAACACATTGTCTTTATGCACTTCATGGTGACTATCATAAACACAGATAACCCCACTAAATACACACAAGACAATCATTAAAACATTGTCAGGTTTGGCATCATCTTTGAAGTTTGGCACGGGGTGTGGTGTTGAACTTCTCCGAGGGTAGTGGCAACATAAAACAGGTTTTACAGTTCAATTCAGTCCATTCAGTGATTAACAATCCAAAGGGATTCCCGTAAGAGGTTCTGCACACAGACTCACAGACACACAGAACAAAACACAGCAGTATCAGATGGGAAAGATAGTTTTGACATATAAAACACTGAACAGATTCTAATCTATGGGTAGTAGCAGTATGATTTATATTGGATCAGGATCAATGATTTATTATAAGATAATTATAAGAAAAACACAATGCAACAATGTGACTTCAAGTCAAATTGGGAAAAAAAACTAAATCTAACAGATGACTGGCTATTTGTGTGTGTTGTTTGAAAGTTATCCCTTGGTTTTCTTGTCTTGGTTTGGTTGCTTTAAAGCTCAGGGCATGAGTGTTATCAGTCCAATTGCAGACTTGCAGAAACTTGTTTTGTTTTGTCAAAAAACTGTTCATGAGAATAATGATAGCCTAATACAATGTTTGATGCAAATCATAGTATTATGTGTGTTTACTGTGGAAATAGGCTAAAAACAAACTATATATAGCCATGATATATATTATAAATTATATCTAGGCTAAGCAAAAACCATCAAGTGAATGAACGGCATATTGTGACTTAATGTGCAGGTTAGTCCTGGGTAGAGTCTGTGGCACTGTGTGTGTGCGTGTTTGTGTGTGTGAATATGAATCAGGTCACACGCTCATGTGGTTTTCTTTCATAGAAAAAAAGAAACTGGCATCCATTCTGACTTTTGATATTGCAAAAATAGGCTAGAATAATGAATGCAAAAGTAGGCATACCCATAATGTTCGTAGTAGCCTACTGGTTCTTTTGTAAACGCTAATCAGGGACATTTTCTTGTCCGTCCGATTCGCATAATCATTTCTTTTTTTTCGATCGCTTCTTTTGGGCTTGTTTTGTGCTTATTTTTCTCGCAAGATATGGTAACCCTTATTGTTCCTCATGGCTCTCCGTACAGCGCTCGACTTCCGGCCACATGTCGCGTCATAACATGAAATCGCATGAATGAGACATGTGCATGTTGCCTAGATTGTAGTTGAGCTGTGTGTCGCTGCTGGCTACACTTTCTTCTACCATACAAACACGTGTCACAGATTCAGGTTGGTTCGAACATAACATATATTAATGATGTTTTAAATGCAAGCCCTCTGTGCATTCCAGCTCCGTTTTGTAAAATGTTTCGACACAACACTCCCCGTGTGCAGTAACATTAGCAAGCTGTTAAAATGGTAACCAGGTCAGACAGGTTAATTTAGTTGGGTCGCAAACATCACGTTAATGTTAGTGTATTCATAACGTTAGGCTAATATTATCACTCTTTTGACAACGCCATTCCGCATCCAAGACGTTGCACTTATCTGTTCTCTGTTTAGTAAAATAACGGGTCAAGGGTTGTTGCAGCTGTGTAAAGACACATTAGTAAAACGGCTGCTTCGAATCCATCAACTTTCCAGTAAAGTAATAGGTTTCCTGCAGAGCTCAGTGTCAAGATGTCAGAGCCTGTCGACTCAAAGAAAAGGAACCGAAAACACTACGGGGGCATGCGGAGTAAGAGGCAGAAAGTTTCCCGAGAGCTTGACGTAGGAATGCAAGGCATTCTCATCACCTGTAACATGAATGAGCGGAAATGCACATCAGAAGCTTACAACCTTCTCAACGAGTATGCAGACAAACTCTACGGTCCAGAGAAGGTAAGACTTAACGTTAACGTTAGTGCCGTTGCGGCTTGTAAAACCATGCCACTAATTCATATTAGGAAACCTACAAACGCCTTTATTTATTCCAATATAGTATACTAATATCATCTGCTTTCCTGTGACCATGCAGTCTTATCGTCCTTTCTGAAACAGACTTGAATTCTGAGGAGTTACTACAAGGGCACAGGGAGAAATTGTAGCCTGTTCATTTTTTGCACATTTGCATATGCCCCCAACAATGACCAGTTAACCATTTGTTTGTTTGCAGTTTGTTTACGGACAGGAGAGTGGCAGCGATGAAGATGTGAAGGAGGAGGAGGAGGAGGATGATGCCGAGGCAGCCCTGAAGAAGGAGGTGGCACAGATGCGTGAGTCCACTGAGAAGGGCCAGAGGCGCTTCCAGGCCATGGAGAGTGGCGCCAACAACGTGGTGTTCATCCGAACTCAGGGCCTTGGTGAGGAGGAGTCTCAGGGTGTGGGTGTGTGTGTGGAACAGCATGGGGTTAGAGGTTAAGTGAATTCAATTTCGGAAAGGAAGAACCCCTCTGTTTTTTTTTTCTCTCTGTGTGTGTTTAGGCACTACTGCCTGAAAATGTTTTCTTAGAAGAAACTTCAAAGGAATAATCTTCTGCTTAAGGGTTTCTGGTACAAGGATGTATAAGGAGACGTTTGCTTGTTTGCTTTGTTTGCTTCTAGCCTCCTGCAGGGTGTGTGTGTGTGTGTGTGTTTGGATGAGTTCCTGATTTCTTGGTAGAAGTGCCGCTGTAAAGTGACTTAACATTCTGTAATTGCATATCTTCAATTCATTAATTAGTCTTGTTTTTGATTATGGTTTTTACTCTACCCCTGTCCTCTCCCGCTCATCAGAGCCCAACCAGCTGGTGCACCACATCCTGCAGGACCTGCACACCACCAAGAAGAAGAAGACGCGAGTGATCCTGCGCATGCTGCCCGTGTGCGGCACATGCAAGGCCTTCCCCGAGGACATGGAGAAATACTTCAGTGGCTTCCTGGAGCCCTGGTTCAAGGCGCCCGCCCAGGCCACTTACCAGATCGCCTTCAAGGCACGCAACAGCAGCCACAACAAGAGGGATGACGTCATCAAGGCCCTGGCAGGTGAGAGAAGGAGAAGTAGAGAGGACAGAGAGTTGCGAGGGCGGAGAGGAGATGGAATAGATAGAATAGAGAACGGAGGAGAGGCAGAGAGGTCGATGTTGCAAGGCCCTGCTAGGAAGGAGTGATAAAGAGAGACAAAAAGGTGGAGAAGGAGGAGGAGGAGGAGAAGACGGTTAACAGACAAGGTTAAAGCATTGACAATTTCACTTTTTTTAATATTTGTACGAGTTCCCTTGTGGTCCCTCAGTGGCTAAAAATGGCAGTAGGCGTAAAGTGTGCCATGGATATCCTGCTCTGCCTTTGAGAAAATGAAAGCTCAGATAGGCTAATCTGGAATTGTCCCCCTTATGTTGTCATACAGGGAAAGGTTACCTCCCCTTTTCTCGTGCTTTGCCCTCCCAGAGAATTTTGCCCGCCCGTGAAGGAAAAGAGCTAGACCAACTGTCATTGTGATGATGCCACTTTTTCCTCGAGAGATGTTAAGCCTTGCAAACGAGCAAAGCAAACGAGACAGCTGCTCGGTGCTTGGATGTACAAATGAACACAAATGTATTTTTTTTTAGTTCCTTTAGTGCCAAGCTTGTGAAGAACCAGTGGGTTTGTTTTATCTCTTCTCTTTGGAAATGTGCCAACTCCACATGACAGTTTTGTATATTTGCAGCAAACATTTCGCCAACCAAACCAACTAAACTACCATATCCAGACACAATATTTTATACTAACCACTTGGAGATGTCCTGAGTTTCAGCTTCTTCAGATGCTTCTCCATTGGAATCAGATTCTGGATCAAATTGGAAAACTTGGACCACTGCGTACAGGGTATAGAATTAGCACCTGCCACCAGGGTTGCCAGATCTTGTGAGAAAAATAAGCAACCTGGACCCTGAAAACAAGCCCAAAAGAAGCGACCAAAGAGGGCTGGAGGAAACAAAAAGCCCAAAAATCTGCAACTTCTCATCATTTAAAGTGACCTCACAAAAAACAAAAGTCGCTTGTAATAAACGGAACTGGCAACCCTGCCCACCACTCGCCAGATGCAGATAATAATATGTGAATACAAAAATAGGCCATATCTCCATCGGTGGGCTGCTGAAATACACTGTGTGACTTTAATCAGTAATAGCTTTGACGGTGAAGTACACATAGCTACAGCAGGTCCACATTGAGGTTTCAAAGTTGTCACGAGTAGCCTAGTTCACCGTCATTCAACATCCGATGCATTGTAATGTAAACTGTCTAAGTTAGAAAATTGTAAGCTATTCTGTCACCTGCTGTAAAATTAGGACAGAGCCTGAAGCAGTGCGGAGGACAGTGGCTTCACAAACACTATTTTATGATGTGACAGGCCATGTAAACATGGGCACACAGAAAGTATGCTGTGTGAACCGTGCTGGATAACAGCAATAGGCATGATGTGCTATGAAATAAATTATTTTGAATTAGGGTTACATGCAGAGCAGCCTAAGTGAAAAGTGAAGTTGCAGACCTAAAAAGCCATTACCCCATCTAAACTTTTTCCTGGCTTTTTTTGGCTGGTAAATGTTCAGGCCTTACACGCCATTGTAAAAAATGTCTGCATGCCATTGCAATACATCCACTGTAATATTAGCACATGGTACTGATCAAGGCCACTCCCCCACCCTCCACCTTGCCCCTCCTCTCTCCTCCTCATTATCATTTAAAACTACAGACACAGAAATGGTACGTCCTAGAGAAAGCTCACTGTGAGACTGGTTCCAAGTGGCTGTAATTCTACACCAAGGCTAGATTTCGGGAAAGAGACGTAAAGTACAGTATCAGGGGACCACTAAGGCCCATATAAAAAGCATTGACAATCAGCATGTCATGCAATTTTTTTTTTAATAGTGACGTAGGGAGTGAATGGAGAAGGACTCATTATTGCCACAGCAGTCAGAGGTACTAGAGTGAAGAGGGCATCAACATGATGACATTATGTGTTACCTGTGCGGGTGTACTCTGCCGGTGTACTGTGGAGGAGAGAATCTTTAAGGACTTGAACATACCAGTTTGAGGTTAACATGTGTTTGTAGTGTGTTTGAAGTAGTAACAGTGTTAATATTTATTTGTGTGTGTGAAGTCGTACAGTCAGTGTCCTCTACCACCCCCACCACCCCTCATAACTTCTGACCCTCCAAAGACGTAACTGGCATGAATCAACTTTGTGGTTGGCTGATCCATGGCAGTATGTTGTTAAAAGTTTAGGACACTGGTAAAGTAAAACTCTTTTTACTTTTTATTTGCAAAAAAAACTCAAATCTGGTTCTGCATTAAGCCTTTCTTATGACATTAGGCCAGTCTCAATCTCTATCCTTACAGACTCACAGACATGAATGCGTGTTCACAGTGAGCAAAGGGAAACGAATGGCAACTAAGGTTCACAGACTTCACATTTAGACAGAGTGACGCCCCTAAACCCTCACGTCACACTGTCTAAATGTGAAGTCTGTGAACCTTAGTTGCCATTCGTTTCCCTTTGCTACAGGGAATTACCCATAGTTTATGATGTTGTGACGTGAAACGCCGGAGAGTCATATCACAAAAGCATCTGTAAGCCTCATTACAATTGTTTACCAACATAAAAAATGCAAAATGGAAATATGTTTGCAAGGTGACTTTAGTGTTGTTAATTTAACAGTTTGTCGCAGGTGGTGTCCCAAATAAGCAAATAGCAAGGTTAGCACTTTTAACCTTGCAAACTTATTTACTTATCAGTGTGTCAGTGAGGGCACAGGAGATTGGGACACAATTTGATGTATTTAATGGATTCCCCCCTCTGATGACCATCTGTGCAGCTCTGGTAGGGAAGCTGAATCCTAAGAACAAAGTGGACCTCACCAACCCTGAGCTCACCATTATTGTGGAGGTAAAATCGCATCCACTCATCTGTCTAGTAGTTTACCCTTTTACGCTTTTTCGTGACTTCGACTCCACAAGTTGCACATTCTCTCTCTCTGTTTAACGTTGTCTCTAATGTGCTCTGTGATCCTGTTTTTTAATTTACTTAATTTTATGTAAAGGCTAAATATAATCCTGAATTTCCTATGGGATAAATAAAGTATCTGTCCATCTATCTAATCACCTGTGTAATGAATAGTGAAGTAGTCTAATAAGTAGTCTAGTATTATGAGTGAAGGAACACTCATTAGACCACTAATCCCTTTTGTACTGTGTGTATCAATCAGGTGATCAAGAGTGTGTGCTGTGTGAGTGTCGTTCAAGACTACGTCCTCTTCAGGAAGTTCAACCTGCAGGAGGTGGCAAAGTGCGACGGCACTCCTAACCAGGGGCCCAAAATGACCCCCACCGCCTCCTCGGACAAGGCGGCACCAGAGACCGACCAGGGCGCTCAAGAACAGCCGGAGACAAAAAGCACAAAGGAGGAGCCAACAGCGCCCCAAACAGCAGAAGCTACCGGAAATGGAAGAGCAGAGGGGGGCCAAACGAACGTAACCCCAGTGAAGGGAACAGAGTGAGAGGGGTCAAGAGGTCAGGGGTGGGGTCGGGTCGGATTGGGTGAGAATTGGGATTGGGGGCTTGAGACAGTGCATTGTACTGGGGTGGGTTCCCCTAAAGTGTGGTTGCTGGGGTGCTGCAAACCACTATCTAGTTTGTGTGTGGTACGCTAGGGCGCTATACAGTAAGGGTCATGCCGGGGTCAGAGTTTGTTTTGTTGCTGTTGTTAGTTTGTTACATACTATTTTTCTGTTTGTTAGTTTTTAACCTTTTGCCTTTTAGTTCTTAATTGTATCACATTATTTCCATTCTATTTCAATGTTTTAATGTACATGATGAAAAAATGCCCTGTAGTGGACAATTATTATTATTTTTAAGTGCTTTATTTTTTAATTTTTGACATTTTATTTTGGTTTTTATTCCATTCTGTTGTTCTTATTGCCTGCAGCCACTGTGTGGGCATTAATTTGAAAGCTTTTTAATGCATGCTTTTGCAAAACCATTTGCAGCCTTTTCAAATAAATGTGATTTAAGCATCACAAACTGGCCACTTTAAAGCCCTGTGAGAAGCTGAGTAATTTAAATGAATTCATCCTTGACTGTCTTTTTTTTTTTTATCTTTGAGAAGAGTTGTATTTTAAAACTTGTGACTCAGTTGTTATAGATTTTCATTAAGTTGAATGGAACTAATAACAATATGTATTCATATGTACAAGTTCAATACCAGGATTATAATGCAGATTTCTTCCCCAGAACAGCCCACCGTTTTGAAAATAAATAGAAACATTCTTCAGAGACATTTTTGTTTCTCTTGTCTTTTACATGTTGGCCAGTAGATGGAGTCATTGGGCAATTCTTAAATTGGTGATTGCTGATAGAATGGGATGTTTGCTGACTGCACTGTTTTCTGATCGTTTATGGTGTGGTTAATATTAATATTTTCAATTTCAGGTTCTTGCATTAACACCCCATCCCACATACAGAATGGCTGCATAGGTGCACTGCTGCACTAAAGCACATTAAACTTTCATTTGAAAAGACGTGAGACTCACTGAGTGGTCAGATATGTTCACTGATATGCTGATATAAAAACTGCTGCAAAGTATGGTTTCCAACAGGTTTCTGACCATTCATTCTCAACTGTGGACCTATTTTTTCATCACACCCATATGTAAAAGAATTTGAGGTAATACAAGCTGATGAAAGTCACACTTCCATTTTTTGTGTCAGTGTATCAGTAAATATTACTTATCACTCGGTAAGTTTCACATCTTTACAAATTAAAGTTGAATGCATTTTAGGACAGACTGCAGCAATGTAGCCATGTAGGTGGGGGGATGCTAGCGTAACAACCCAAATTCTCAGAACAGAGACATTCATCAAACTTTTCATCTTAACCATTGAATTTTATCATAAACGATTGGAAAATAAGGCTTTTAAGTGTAAAAACCCTACCCTGTCTCCTTTAACATCTGTCAGTGCTTAATCTATTGGTCACTTTGCGTTCAATTTCAGAAAAAAATAGGTACTCTAATTCAACTTGACACTTTGATATTGGAGACATTCAGCAATGTCCAGCATTTCAGCCTTTCTTGACCTGTTCGGCACTCGCCTTGCCATTGGTCCCCCTCACTAGAAGAAAAAGAAGTCTTGCATTGGTTATTCATTCAAATGTTGAAATAATATATTGGACTCTTTCTATATAGAATTAAGAGTAAAAGTAGTCATACACACTGTATTTTCAGAATGCATAGTGAATGTTTCAGTTACAGTGCTGTCAGGTCATCATGATGCTTTTTAAAATGTTCATCTGTATTTATTATTAACAAATTAGTCTGGTGTACCCAGAGGTGTAGTGGGGATTTTTTTAGTGGGGGTATGCAATATAATGCTCCATGAGTGGGCAATATGCCATTTTTGGACCCTGGAAAGCCATGTTAGGGCTCTACCTGTACACTCACTAACCAGCAGATATAGATGGCCCAATTAGAGCTGATGGCCAGCAGATATAGATGGCCCAATTAGAGCTATGCTAATTAGTCAGATGATTTAAATGGGAAAGATGCGTTAGCTGTGAGTTTACAGTCCTATAATTAAAAAAATGATAAAAAGGAAGAAGAAACAATGAACGAGTTACAAAAGAGAAAACAAATATAATTAAAAAAGATGATTTATGGTTGGAAAAGTTGGACTTCTCCACTGCTTCCAACAGCACTGGGGTGCCTATTATTAGTGGGCTGTTTGGCAGGTGGTTCAGCATTTACTGGCCCATCCTTGAATGTCAGCACAAAGCTCCTTAGTTAGCCTGTGGCCTCATCGTTGCTCGGCTGCTCAGTTTGTTTCCCCAAATCCCCACACTTTTCAACTCTCAGCTACAAACTCTGTGATTTTGTGTAGAGCCACAGTTTTTGTTGAAGGGCACTACACTGCCCCTGTTTGTCTGGGAATTTCATTTTTAGTTTTTTTTTTTTTTTTCCCCACGGATCCTTGTCGTTATACCGCTAATTAGAACGGAGTGGAACTCTACACTGTGCCATGACCTATCCATCATTATGGTCTCTTTTGGGTATTTTGCCTGGGCGCGAATTAGACCTTTTCCCAGTCACCGACACAGAGGCACCGGTTTGACATTAACCGGACAAAATGAGAATTCTAATGGTTCCTGAGAGCTGGCTGTGCCAGCTTTTCTCTTCGGAGATGTGACAATCAGCCAAGCCATTAAAATTGCGAGGTGGACGAGAAACTTGCAAGATGGGTGGTTGCCGTCCATGTGTGTGTTTGTATGAGTGTTTGGTGTGTGTGTGTATATGTGTGTGTGTGTGTGTGTGAGCATGTGGAAGACTACTACCCTGGGCCTGGCAATCCCTCTTGTGAGGTTTATCCAGGCTTTCCTCTGAATATCATCTGGACATGTTTCCCTAAATTGGTCATCATTAACGCATTTGTGCCGTTAAAAGACAAACTGTCAAATCCGGTGGCAGGAGAATAGAAATGGGAAAACTCTGGCATTTTTAGATTCAATTTAATCCACTAATAGTTCACCGCTTCTAGGTGTGTGTGTGTGTGTGTGTGGATAAGTGTAAGGCCAGCCAACCCTGCCTCCTACCTCCTTCCCACTAAACACACATAATTGCTATCCACCTCTCTTGTCTTCTACACCTACAACTCCCCTGGAGTCCATGGCATCTCACCAGCAGATCTGTCAGTCAATCTCACCGTGGAGTTTTGCACGTGGAAAAGGTCGTGACTAGGCTAGGCTATGCTAAGCCATTTAAAACAATGCTTGGCCCCAGCACCCCCCAACACACTCACGCCACCCCCCCCCCCCCACACACACACACACACACCACCCCTCTCCCTCAGGCTTTCTCCCATGGGACCGGATTAGCATTCATTTAGCAGTAGCGTTGCTGGCGTGACCTTTATGGTGGGCAGACACTGGAGATAATGCCCCAGGTCTCCGGGGGTCTTGATTGTGTCATTAGAGCTGTAGATTGGGGTCCAGTAGGTATAGGAGTAGTTCCAGTGATAAGGCAGGCACTGGGCAAAAATGCAGTAGAGTTTAGTGATCTATTTTGACTGCATTTTGCATTAAGACTAAGTGGGATGGGTACCAAAGAAAAAAAAACACTACATTATTAGTAAATTAATTACGATTTCAGTTAGAATAACAATTACAGCAATTAGGAGTCTGGTCAAAAACACAATGAGCTCAGCTCAGAGTTCAGAGCTCAGTTCAGACATCAGCTACATGAAGGAAAAGATTGTGCAAGTGAGTGAATGGGCCTATGTGAGACTGTGTGAGTGGCTTGCATGCAAGAACAACAGATTATTAGTAAATTAATTAGAATTGAAAATAAAGTCCTGTGTGTTATCGAATGTTGTTTCAGGCTCATTCATTGTCTGTTTCTGGCTTTTTCATTGGAAATGAAAATAGGCCAGTTTGTTTTTTTTAATTTGCAGTAGTGTATTTTCCTACAGTAATGACATTAATTCTCAGAGAATTATAATTGCAGCACAGCAGTGTCTAGTTCAGCAGCCTATACAGGCAAATTAATGTTTTTGGCTTCATTTAGTATCGGAGTGAACTAGCTGGATTGGGTTCAGGCCATCCACTATTCTCCATCAAAAAAAAAAAAAAAAAATCCCCCATAATTCTGCTCCCAGCGCTGATGGTCCACATGCGGTGTAGGCTAATTGTGTGCTTTTTGCCCACTCACAATTTCACCCTCGCTTGGTCCTCCTGTGTCCTCTAGTACTGGATTTATTTTTCTATTTATTTATTTTTTTGGATGTACTGTATGTTTGTTTATTTATTTATTTCCTTATTTTTCTGGAGGAGTCGTCGTCTCATAATGAGCCCTCCATATACTGGCCACAGCAGCACTGTGGAGGTTTAATGAGAAACTCTTATCAGCCGTTGACAGCGCCTCTTGTTGTCATTATATACTGTCACCGGGGTAACACGCCAGGTGTTGGGCATAGCCTGAATTGATTGGATGTTACTGTTTTTTTTCCCCCTATTATATAGTTTGTTTTTTTTTTTTCATTTCGTTTATTTGTGCCCGGTGGCTGGATGTAAATATAAATAGCAGCTGGTAGACAATTTTGATATGAGTTTTTTTATGGATTACTGCAGTGTTAAAACTGAGTGTGGTATGAAGGGTCACATTCTCTTGCTCTCTTGTACACACACACACTCAAATGTCCAATGTGTGTGTGTGTGTGAGAGAGAGAGAGTCTATGACGAGAGAGAGTGTGTGTATGTGAGAAAGAGTGTGGGTGAAAGAGTGTGCGTGCGTGCGTGCGTATGTGCATATAAAAGAGATAGAGAGAGACAAAGAGAGAAATGGTTTGTCTGTATTGATTGCCTGTAGGCCTACAACTGTAAATGAGTTGTTTTCCATATCAGTTTGTAGGTTGTGATTGCATGAACACGTACTATCAGTTGTAATAGACAGATTTCTATCAGTTTGCCCATCTACCAATTTCCAGTTTCTTGCTTATTTTTTCTTATTTATTTCAGGAACATTTAGACATATTCACCATAAACTAGCTGCTTATTAACATACAAATTAGTAACATACCAACCATTTGTTAGCTGTTACAAGCCACTTATTGATACCCTATTCTACATGACAATCTATGCATTTCTCCTATATAAACTGCTAATTACTGTTTATTCATAGTTAGTAAAGTAGCTGTTGTATATGAATTATAATGTTAATATGCTTTGGTAAGTATAGGGAATATAAGACAGTAGTACAACAGGGTTAGGGTTGTGCTACCTACCTGCAAGTTAATGGTGTGGTTGATGGCTAATGGTTAATATATTAATATCTTAATATATATATATATATATAATATCCTAATCTAAAGTGTTACCTTTATTTCTTATGGGCGTGATGGAGCAATCATTATGTTAGTTATGCTCAGTTCCTGCACCCCACGTTGCGTGTGACTTTGAATAAAAGCATATGCTAAGTGTCTAAGCTAAATATTAAGCAGCTTTACTTTACTTTATTGGAGCACAGACCCGTCTGCATGCATCCCATAATAGTGCCAAAATAAACAAAATTATACAATGTGAAAGTGAACCCCATGAACCATTTAAGATAGAGCACCATGAAAAGGCAGATATTAAATGTATGTGTAAACCATGTTTTGTGTTCGATTTTGTCAAATCTCCAGTTACAACATGTAACACATAGGTGTGGCATTTCAGGTAAGTAAATATTATTGTCACTCATTATTTGACAAGTTGTTGATGTCATCATGTGAAATGCAAAATTAAGAGTGCCCAGAATGAATTAATTTGTGTCGTGTAAAAATTGTGTGTGTGTGTGTGTGTGTATGCATGTGAGAGAATGTGTCTCTCTCTCTCTCCGTGTATGTTTGTTTGTGTGTGTGTGTGTGTGTGTTAGAGAGAGAGAAAGAGTGTCTGTGTATAACGGGTGGTCTGACCTTGACATTTGTTCCTTGTTATTCTGACAGCATACGTTTCAGAGCTGATCATTTCCATGTCATTGCGAAGGCCAAATGGTGTCCTACCCTGGGGAGATGCTAATGGACAAACACACACTCTCTCTCTCTCTCTCTCACACACACACACACTCTCCAACACACATACATACTCTATCTATTACACACACACACACACACACACATATATATATACACACACGCATACACATACTCAAATACACACACACACAAGCATACTCTCTCCTACATTGACATATTGTTTTTCTCCAATGTCACTCATGAAAATATGCAAATATCCTCCTTCTCAAATGCACTCATTCTCATCCAGACACACCTGATATGTATGTATTATTGCCTGCCTATCTCCCTCTAACTCTGTGTCTCTCGAAATACCTCTCTCTCTCACACAAACACACACACACACACACACTGTATGTGACATAAACACATGTGTGTGTGTGTGTGGACTCTAATTCCAGGGTAGAGCACACACAATTATGGTAATATATTAGGGTGGCAGGCAGGTCACGGGGGAGGGAATGAAGATTTCTGCAGCATCATCAGATTGACTGTTCATAGTTTACAGCACAAGGACACACAAAGGTGTATGTGTGTGTGTGTATGTGTGAGGGTGTGTGTGTAAGAAAGATAGAGAGAGAAAGAGGAAGAGGTTGCATATGTGTGCTTCCAATGCTATGGATTTTCAAATGTCCTACAACAACATGCAGCCAATGTGTTTGTGCTTGTGTGTTAATAGGCTATGGCCAGACAGTAATGTATAACTATACTGAGAGTATGTTGGTCTTATCCTGTTCTTCTCTACCAAAGCTCCTACCTAAGCTCTATGACAAACAAAAAAAACAGCCCTAACAGCCCTCTCACCATTAAGAAGTTAACAGAGTAGAATAGAAGTGAATTAATGGCCATTACAACATGTCCATTACAATATTGCATAAACAGATGAACACAAACAATACATTTCTTAATAACAGTGTTACAGTAGTTGGTAACACTTTAGAATAACTGATGCTTATAATGCATTAGGAACACTTAGTAAATAATGAACTAATTATGAACAAAACATTTATATAGATTTGTAAATGACTAAGAAATGTTATGTTAATATGTTCTATATTTGAATTAGTGTATATTCCCCCAAAACAATAATTTTGCCTGGTTTCTACAGCTCAAAAGATGCAAACCATACATGATAGAGAATAGTGCAAAGACAACATATCAACTGTTGCAATTATTATTTTGGGGGGAATACACATTTATTTGAATGTATAACATACTAACATAACATTTCTTCTTTCTTCTTCATAATTAGTGCATTGTTTACTAAGTGTTAATAATGCAATAAGCATTTTTATTCTAAAGTGTTATCCAAGTCTTGGAATGTATCTTGCAAAATAAGAACCGTACTAAAAACAAACAACATGAAACTAATATTTATTTATTTATTTATATTAAACAAATACAATAAACACATACTGGTTTATAAGAACATGTGAAGTGTGCGTAAATATGTGGATTTTTACAGAAAAATGTGTATAGTGCAACAATCAAATAACTTTGCTAACAAGGAAGATAAATAATTATCATTTATGTAGAATTCAAAAAACATTATTGACAAGAAAATTACACTTGTTTATCTTCTGTCTTTGTTAATATAATTAGAATAAAGTTCAGTAGGAAAATTCCGTCAACATTTAAATGAACATGAGCATGCAAATGTGTGGACATATGTTTTTATATATTGTGAGTGAAGACACTTTGCAGAATACACATCGCCTATTTGTGTGTGTGTGTGTGTGTGCTTTTGTGTTGGGATACCTAACTCTCCTGATTCAAGCATAAAATCCTGATGAAACGGTGGCAGTGTAATTAGCTTTCACACTGCAACACCACTGCTGAATTTTATTCATGAGCAATTAGTCTCTCCTCCCTCTCTCTCTTTCACTTTAGCTGCAGGCCTTTGTGCCTGCACCCCTGTTGTGCTACCAGTCATGTATCTGTCTGCATTTGAATCAACTTGTACAAATAGTATTTAATAAAACTTTTAATTGGTACTTACATACTAAACACACACACACACACACACACACACCACAAATTGTACCAGTAAAAAGTCTGTTTTAACCAGATGAAGACCGAATATAAATGGCCATTGTGAAGTGTCAGCATTGTCTGAGCCAAGGCACGCAATTCTTCAGATTTTAATAATTCAAAGAACATGAAAAACAAACAAACAAGAATCTTTGTTGAAAAATGTTTGTAATCAACCAGTGTAATAACTGAAATTAGTTTACATTAATTAAATTACACAATTAAATCAAATTACACATACCAGAGAAAATAATTTATTAATAATAATAATAATAATAATAATTGTAAGTCATTAAGACCATGTTTGAACAACAACAAACAGAAAAAAACCATCAGAGTCAAACCTTGGGCATCTTCTCCAGGTATTGAGTGGGGTTACCATGGATACCACAGAGCTCTTTCTCTCCTCAGCACCCTCTTCTGGTCACTTCCTCTCTTTTTAGCCAATCATCTTTCAGAAACCCTCAAAAAACACAGCGACGACATCAGAAGAGGATGCTTTGGATGCTATTGTACCAGAAAACCTACTAAACTAAAAGGAAGAAAGGAAATTCTGTCTTAATTGTCCCGACAAATCTTGTCATCACAGATGTTAGCAGTGATGTTAGGATGAGCTTTGCAGGATGGACATTGTTCATGGACATTGTTAGAGACCCAAAATCTCTGCAGGCGCTGACGCTAGGTGTGGCGTGCTAGCTATTGTGAGCCGTCTCTTTGCGGCATTACAGCCTCATCTCGTCTCCAAGACATCTTGCATCCACGCGAACAGTGGAAACGAACAGCAAGACCTTCAAACAGGATTAGCACGGACGCTAGTTTTGAATCACTGCGCCGCCAGCAGCGTTACAGACAAACGAGTGCCAACGAAGAGGAGGGAGCGTGACGATGAAGATTGGAGGCCATCAGGAGCCGAGGATAGCAGTTGGGGGGGAGAGAATGACCTATCCCCCCCACCTCCACATTCACACACACACAGTCTGTTGTCCACTTGACGCACAAAGGCAGCTGCATCACTAAGAGGACGTCCAACTGTGATGCTGCCACCCAGCTGTGGTTGCCGAACTGCTTTGGTTTGAGATTGTCCACTTTACTTGTCCACTCGAAGGAAACTCAGCCATGGATGCTGTGGGGTTGCTTTTTTAAAAAAATTTCCATTATCCTCGCTCTTATTCTTTGTGTTGCTGGGCAGTTAGTATTCATTTAGCATTCATTTGAGTGCCTGGAGAACTTGTGCTTGGGTAGTACCTTCATGCTCCACACACACAAAAAGCATTTGGGCAAGAATGCACCAAGCCCAGCTAAATCCTATTAATCGGACCATAAGGGACATTAGGGAGGGGGACAGCACACGCCATATTTGTGACCCCCCAGCCACACACACACACACACACACACACACCATTTGATGTGTCATTCTCCACACATACACACACACACACACACACACACACACACACACACCCTCCTCCTCATGTCACAATCTGGGGGATCTACTTTTTTGGGGGGTGTTCGCTGCACTAGCATCGACGTTACACTGTCCGTTGTTGCCATTCAACAGGACGAATGAAGAGAAGGCTTGGGAAAACCGTGTGATGCGAATGAAACAGAGGAAAAGACGATGGATAGAGAGAAGAGAGAGAGAGATGGAAAGAAAGAGAGAGGGGCAGGAGGAGGCCCAAGGACGATCAAAGATGGCCGCCAAATCCAGTTGAGGAAACACGGTTCCGCGGTCTTTGAAGAAACAAGCGTGGAACATGGATCACACGAGTTCGGTAGGTACACCGTCTTTCAAAGCCGCGTTAACGTTCTCTTTTCTGGGACTCCGAAAACTGCAAAAGACGTCTGTTCAGCCCGCCCCCCCCCCCCCCCTTTCCCCCTTGGTTTATTTTTTTCCTCTCTTTCATGATGGTCCTGAGCGTGGGTAACGGCTACTCTCTTTTGATTTCAAAGGCGCCACATCAATTGCTTTGACTGGAGAGTAGAAAGAGATGGAGATACTGTGTGTGTGTGTGTGTGTGTGAGAGAGAGGGAGACGGGTATAGACAGATGGAGAGAGAAAGCTTAAAATCTCAAAGAAAATGACGTGCTCAGTTTTCTGCCGACGGGTGAACTAGTCGCCTTGAACTTCTGATTCTCTGCCGACGGAGAACTGAGCCTCCCATTAACAGCCTCCTGTCTTCGTTCACCCCGCGCTGTGCACCGCTTTCTTCTGCTCCCGGAGAGAATCAAGTGAAAGAATCTCTGGGTTTTACAAAAAAAAAAATAAAACACCATTTGAGTGTATGGAGGTGGTGGTGGGGGAGGAAGGGGGGCTGAGGAGGTATAGAGAAAGAGAGAGAGCAGAGCTTCAGAGAGAGAGAGAGAGAGAAAGAGCAGTTTTATAACAATAACAGCAAAACAATATTTGAATAACCAGCAGGAGGTAAACCTCTTAATCCACTGAGACTAATCCAGTGAGTTTGCCGGGAATATTAGCTGGGCAGATATTCAGACAACTCAAAGGACGTCAGCAGGACCCCAGCGCACGTTTTGTGACAGTCTTTTATTTGGTCTGAGCAAAAGAAAAAAAGACAGCAGCCTTTTTTTGCTTTCACTTTGAATCAAATAATTCTATTATGATAGCCTGATATCCCTATGGCTTCAGAGCCCCCCCCCCCCCTTTAAGCTACAAAAACTGAGGTGAAAATCCAGATCCTTCCATAGACTGACCATTGCTTTGAAGCAAAGACCAGCCATACCTTTTAGACCTCTTGGTTTTAATCATAGGCCTATTCATATCTGTTGACATATTTGTTATTGTATGTGTTTACTAATAGCCATGAATTGGGCTTAAAAAATAAAACAGCCCCTTCTGAAACAGTAAACATTTTCTTTTGTTGTTGTTTTGTTTCACAGGTTTAACTGTTTCCATCTATAATCATGCTTTCTGCTATAGATCTTTCAAATGGTACCATTGTTTGTCTTTTCTCCTGTTCATTTTTAAGGTTTTAATGAAGAGTTCAGGCCCTATTCACTAAGGCAGGCAGGCATTTAAACAGGCCTTTTGTTGCCACGAGGCGCCGCAGCGGGCAAACCTAAGCCTATTTCAGGGCCGCGGCACCTTGGAGGAGAGCAAACGAGTGTTGGCAGGTGTGACTGATGACCCAACAGGCTAACGGTGAACGCGGGTGACAAGAGCTCCTCCTTTGTGTGTTTTGGGAGAGGAGCTCTATATATTTAAGGGGGGTGTTGGGGGTGTGTGCTGGACCTGGGATAGGAGAGTGCCCAGATAAATTTGCTCTTGAAGTATTAGCCTCAGATCTGGCTCTGATCATCTCCACACTATTGCAGCCTATAATGGGGCTGGATTAACTCAAGCATTCTGGCTTGGTGGGGCTGGGCCTTGGTACCTTGCACCATATGTTTGTTTAATATATAGGCCTATTCCTTTGATCAAGGTTGATTGTGAACACACTTGTGAAGTTAGACACTGCTGAAGTTTGACTCGACTGACAAACTAGCTAAGGCCGATCATGCAAGCGACCAAACTGCTTGCTTTCTAACATTTTTCTCTCCACCATGATACCATGACTTTTGAATTTCATTTACATTGTAATACACCTTGTTTCCTAATGTATGCTAGATACAAATCCCCAAGATATTCATTCCCTACAAGCACTGTCTTCAGGTTTAGATGCCTGTGATGTGTATTTACACATATTTGAATAGTGACTGTCAATTATTTTTAATTACAAATCTTAATGTGATTATGGGAAAATAATCATCTTGCCTCATGTTCTTTTTTATCCTTTCACCACTGGCCCTGTTCATGCATTCTCTCTTTCTCTCTTTATTCATCCACACACTCATTCTGTCCATCCATCCTCTTGTTTTCTCTTTCTTTCCAACCATCCATCCACTCATTTTACCTCTATCCATCTATTTTCATCTCAGCCTGTTGTCTTTCCTCACTGTCCTTCATCCTGCCCCCACTCGTTCTCTCTCAACCCATCTACTCATTCTCCTTTCTCTTCATCCATCCTCATTCTCTCTTTCTCTCTCTAACCATTCATCCACTCATTCTGTCTTTCTTTCTCTTCCTCCATCCATCCACTCTCCATCAATCCATTTTCCCTTTCTCTTCATCTACACCTGTCTGTCTGTCAGACCTGCCTGTCTGTTGTGTCTGTCTACTGTCTCTGGGTAAACTGAATGCACAGGACTGAGGGTTCAGTGTGTTGTGTGTGTGGCTGCAAGCCTATCTGACATTTTGTTATGGAATGAGTTCTGGACATACAGGCTGCATGGTGTAACTGTGGAAGGTCATCAGCACATCTTAGATATATGTCTGTCCCTTAACTCACTTCACCAGCTCTGTGTGTGTGTATGTGTGCACGCGTGCGTAAGAGAGAGAGAGAAAGAGAGAGAGTGTGTGTGTATGTGTGTCAGTGATTGAGCATGTGGTTGTGCTATACTGTGCCTTACTGATATATGTCCTTCCCTTAACTCACTTTACCAGTGCTGTGTGTGTGGTGTGTGTTTGTGTGCGTGTGTATGTGTGTGAGTGATTTAGTTTGTGGTTGTGCTATATGCATGTGTGTGTGTGTGTTTTGGCACACTTTTTTGCGTGCATGTTAGTCTACATGTGTGCTTTTGCTGGCTGTGTGTGTGTTTGTGCGTGTGTGTGTGTGTGTGTATGTGTATTTGAGAGAAAAAAATCGAAAAGAACATCTGTGGATATGTGATTAGGAATGTAGTTTGAGAATGTGCTTTAGACATATTTAGATGCATTTTATTTTTATTTTGTTATTTTATTTTTTTATTTTGTTATTTCTCCTTTTGTGTGTTGGAAAAGGACTTTGGGACCGTGAGGGCTGAACAGAGAGGTAGAGATGGAGAACCAGCAAGTGAGAGAGACAGAGATGGAGGGATAGATAGAGAGAGGGAAAAGACAGGAAGGACAGAAAGAGCAAAATGAAAAAGAGAAAGACCATGAAATGAGACAGAAAAAGAGACAGCGTGAACGAAGGAAAGAGAGAAAGATGGTGTCAAGAGAGAGGATGAGAGTGAGAGAGGCTTAGGCAGACGGATCTCAGCCCTCCTGAAGGGTTGACCTTTAGTGCCTCCCAGGGTCTAGGGGCCATGGCACCCCCCCTCCAGCGCTCTACCCTTCACCTCCCCTCCCCAAGGAGCCTCCGAGATGCACCCCCACACTACACACACACACACACACACACACACACGCACACCACATACACTATTCCAAAAGGACCACAAATAAAAATCACTCCACATTCTCTTTCCCTCTTTCTGTCTTTCTGTCTCTCACCACATTTCCTCTCTCTCTCTCTCTCTCTCAAATAGCCCTCCATACTCTCCATCTTCCTTTCTGCCCATTATCTTCCTCCCTCCCTCTTCTTTCCTGTCTTCCATCTCTTCTTCTTTCTCTCCACCCCATTCTATCCGTTCCCCACTTCCGCTCTTCCTATTTCTCCTCCTCTGTTCTCTCTCTCTTTCTCTCACTCATCTCTCTCTTTTTCTGTCTCTCTCCATTCTCTCTCTCTCTTTCTCTCACTCTCATCTCTCCATCTTTTTCTCCATTCTCTCTCTCTCTCTCTCTACCAGACGGACAGCTCTCCCTCACTAACCGCTGTCATATTTCATTCATGAGGGTGAAGTTGGTGCATCTCCCTGCTGGTGTGGCAAAGGTCACCCTCATTGTTTTACTGTTAGGACTGAGGCAGGAGGATAGCGCTGGAATTTCAATAGCTTGTTAGTTTGTTAGTTTGTGAGTGTCTGTGTGTGTGTGTGTGTGTGTGTGTGTGTGAGTGTGTGTGTGTGTGTGTGTGTGTATGGATGTGCCAGAATTGGAAGTATTTTTTGTACACAAATCCAAACCTACATATTTAGCCCAAAAAACTAACTCAATAAAACTCACTATATTAATTTGAGTTTATTCAAAACTCACTCTGTTACCACTCCTGTTCAATCTTAACTTGTCAAAAATTTGATTTCTCATGCCGTCTCTATGAAATGTTTTCTTGTGTTTCTCATACAACCACACAGCCTACACTCCAGGAGGAGGTAATTCACTATTGGGTGTCAGGCTGGTCATGCCAACAACACCAACAGTGAATGCCATAGGGAAGCATCCCTCACCACCATGGGGTCAGACAACATGTGTAGCATAATGAAGTGGTGGTGGGCAATAACATCACTTGGCAACCGACTGCGGGTAAGAAATGTTTGCTCTATAAATTCATGTTGGTGTTATGTGTGTACCATTTGTAAACTATTTAATTGCCTTATTTACTTGTAGACTTGATTTAGAATATTTCATGGGCAGTTTAGGTTGATTATGTGAGTGACTTATAGGCATCCTTAGACTCATTAAAAATGTTAATAGTCTGCTAGAACATCTGCTGGAAACATCACCTGTTTAAAGTCCAAATGTATTACATTTCTGTGGTTGTCCTCAAGCTCCAGCGCAGTCAGTCAGTTTACTTTCTCCCCACCTTGACCTTTTGTTCCCATGGGAGAGAAAAGGCAAATGAGTTTGGGGCTAGACTACAAGGTGTGTTGGATTCAGTCTTTTTCCAAGAATTATTAGAATTGTGGTAGTACATATTTGGAATGGACAGCTCCACCTCTGTAAAAATGTGCCGACTGTAGTGAAGGCTGCGTCATGAATATGTAAAAAATATGTAAAAAAAAAAAAAACACCCACGTCGCCCTTTCCTGACCCCACGAGGATTAGGCTATCATTAGTTTTTTTTTCGTCCAGTGCTCTGCCGTTTCATTTCGTCGTCTACCACGCCACACCATTCCTACCTTGCTGCCTGTTCAGCTGCCTCTTCGTTTAGCTTATAGGAAACCTGTAATTTAATGTCGTGGACACACCAGATACTCTTACGACTTTAGGCTACTGCGACTTTTGCAAGTAGAAGATCTGGCATCAAATTTGACTTTTGATTTTTGTCATAGGGCGACTGTCTTTAACTAATAAAAATGTTTTATTTATAACAAAGAATAAATATGCAATACCCAAGGCCTTTTGCATTTTATTTCATTTATTCACGCGTTTAACGTTATAGCAGTTTGCGAAGATTTTTTTGGATAGGCTATGTGGATAGGCGATGTGACCGGCGTATGTCACAGTCTGACGTTTTGCGGATTATCTGACTTTTATTAGGCTACTGACTCTTCAACGTCGCAGGTAAAATAGTCCGCTGTTTTAACTGTTTAATTATCTAACCTAAAATACTGTTTCGTTATTCTGTAGTCGAATGTGCATGCTGCAGCCCATTTTGTTTCTCTAGCTTGTACTTTGGCTGATTATGCATGATGTATTTAGCTCCGTAATTCTTCTGTCTAATCAATGTGATGTATATTTCATGCCCATTTGATAATTTTGGCGAACTACTGAATGGTGGCCTTTGTTTTTTTATTTTTTATTAAAAAATGCCTAAAGTCAGGTGACATCGCTATCTCATCACGATAATCATTTTCACACTCTACCAGCACACAACATAATACATTAAGATATTTCACATGCTAATAACCTACAGTTGAGACGCACACTTGATTGGACTGTGATGAGTAACCTGAAGACATTTTTAGGATACCATAAATTCTAGGGATGAATAAAATTGGCCTTACATATTAGTTTGACGAACTTTAAGTCCTTTTCAGACCCGTTGCCCAAGACGTGCCTGATTAGCGGTCTACAATGTCCCGTGGCTTTCTCCCCCTACTCAATTTACCAGTCTCCATTCGCCTTTCGTGACATTCTTGCGGTGCTGAGATTTACAGTCTGCAGTTTGCTGTAGTGAACATAGGGGGCGCAGCGTAGCTGTTTTTGTGCCCTACAGTCACACGCACGGCACGCATTTTTCGACCAGACCATTGAGTGTACAAGTGTTTGAAGACAACCATGGAGAGGTGGAGGCAGACGTCGGGCTTTCTTTGTTGTTTATTTGAACTAATGTAAACGCAATTATGAAGAGATTTTCTGCCAACGGTTTAAACCAATATGCCCAATGCACTCGCAAAAAGGAAGGGACCTTCTTCAGGTACGGCTGGAAACTTTTAGCAACAGGAGTGTAAGATTACGGCGTCTCGCTTGCATGCTAGCGAGCAACACTATGCATTAATGTGGTCCGAGTTCCCTCTGTTTAACTCAAACCATCGACACGATGTGGTATATGTGTGTTTTACTTCATGGTTTGCGCAGTTCAAAACCGTCGGTATTTTTGTTGTTGTTCTGTACTCAGCCTTGGTTAGTCCATGTGTGTTACCCTGATCATACGAAATCAGTCATCAAAAGTTATGAAGCTAATGTTGGTTAGCTAGCTAACGAATAGTCCTCGTTTCGGCACAGGAAAGGCCCGTCTTGAGTTTGTTGTTGCTCCCCTCCCCCATTCGTCTTCGCAAGAGGCCAAGATGAATGAGCAAGGATCACTTCAAAGCATTTGGGGTGGGTAACACGGGGTGGGGGGGTCCGTAACACTTGGCCCACTCACGTACGATTCGGCTTCGCGGGTTTGAGTTACTAATGTTAGTCCCTCATCGCTTTTGAAACAATGTTGCGAAGAACCTTAGCAATCACATAGGCGTTACTGCGATATGGATAGAGGGATTGTTTATCGAGCCAGTTATCAGAAATCGGCGTGTTTCAGTCGGCCTGCGAAGTTCCTTTGGTATATACCAGTGGCTAGCAAGGTAATGGTGAAACTATGGTGTTGGCAAAACAGTATCAATACCAAACGTTTGTAGTCAACTTAAAATGTATTTCACTGTCTGAATAGCACTCATGGTTGGTTTGAAACAATTGTTTTTACAAATCGAGAAGAGTACAATTTTCATCACAAACATCTAGCTAACGCTAGCTTGCTATTAGTAGCATGCTAACCAGATAATGTTGCCATCATGAGGTTAAGCCATTAATTTAACGTTAACGTTTACCACAAGTACTTTTGTTGGCCCAGTAGTTGTCATTTGTAACCTTAATCGTGGCATTTTGCCCTATCTCTTAACACTTTATCTGCCTGAGGCACCGTATAGTGAACATTGAACATGGACATAGACTAACAAATCCCGTTGTGCTGCCTATGGACTACAGTATTTCTGTGTCGTACCAGTTAAGTACACCAGTACATGAAATGTATCTGCAGTAAATTTTAATCACTTGTGGTATGTTACAGGTATATGTATAATTCTGTTTGTACAATTTAATTTCATAAATGGACGTCTCTTCTGGGAAGAATCAATAAATATGAAGCCACTCAGTAAAGCATGAAGACAAAATAAAATTTGTGTGTCTCCTTTCAGGATGAATTGCCCAACTGCCCGATTCTGATCCTTGTGTCATCGCACAGACATCGGGTCGCAGGGGAGAATGAGCGTCAGGATCCGCAGTCGCCATGCCGACCTGGGAGGCCACTTCAATGAGGACGCCCCGCGCCCGCCCGTCCCGGGCATGGAGGGCGACATGTTGTCGTCGCCGCTGGCCAGTCACGGTCGGCCACTGTGCACCCACAGCTTCTACCCCGCCAAAGGGGGAGGTGGTGGAAATGGCGGCAGTGGTTTTGGTGGAGATTCTTACCGGGGGCTTCATGATGGCTCGGTGTCGGTGGCGACGCCGCGTCGCTCTGACTTGGACCTGGGCTACGAGCCTGAGGGCAGTGCGTCGCCCACGCCGCCATACCTCCGCTGGGCAGAATCGCTGCACTCGCTGCTCGACGACGAGGATGGCATCCAGCTCTTTCGCACCTTCCTCTGCCAGGAGGGCTGCGGCGACCTGCTCGACTTCTGGTTCGCCTGTAGCGGGTTCCGGAAACTTCCTAGTGGAGACTGTGTCAGTGGTAGCGGCCAGCCTGCCGGCGCAGACAGTGGCGAAAACGGCAAGCGGCTGAAGCTGGCCAAGGCCATTTACAGGAAGTACATCGCCGACGCCAGCATGAGCGTGGCGGCGCGGCAAATCAAGCCGGCCACGCGGACGTTCATCCGGGACTGTGTGTCGCGGGCGCGGCTGGACGCGGCGCTCTTCGACCAGGCGCAGACAGAGGTGCAGGCGTGGATGGAGGAGAACACATACCCGCTCTTCCTCAAGTCCGACGTCTACCTCAAGCAAGCCCGCGAACACGGCAGCTGGGGCAGTGGCGGGAGCGGAGGAGCGGGCAGCCGCGGGGAGGGGGGCGAAAGTAGCCCTCTCACCTGCGGGGGTGACATGGACACAGTCCGCAATCAGGTGGCAGACAATGGGAAAGCAATTTCCGCAGCAGCTGCAATGTCGTCGTCGTCGGTTACCACGGCAGCGACCCCTCTGCTGCCGGGATACCTGCCCACGCTGATGGAAGACAAAGAGTGGGAGCGGACGGAGAGGGAGGAGCCTGAACAAGACTCCGCCCCTGTGAGTAAACTGACACGGGAGCTGCTCATGGAGACTGCCTCACACCGAGCTGCCAATAGGAAGCCTCACGAGGGAAGGGAGTTCAGGTGAGACACAACACACAGAGTATCTATATTGAATAAGCCTTGTAGTGTCTCATGAAGCCTTTCACATACACACACACAGACACACACACGCACACACACAGTATCTTAATAAAAGAAGCTTGCGGGATCTTTCACAACACACACAAGCCTCTCTCACACACGTAGATAGAAATGACCTGCTGCTTCTCCAGACTTGGTTGTACAGACACATACAGTACTACTACTTACAGTGTTATTAATGCATATACAATTTGCATCCATGCATGCATGCAGCTGACCCAAAAAACTCACATGCTGTCAGTTGCACCCTCTTTACCAAATGCACAAGTACACACACACACACACACACACACACACACACACAAGGGTATATCCCCTGCACAAACCACTGTGGTACTTCAGACAGCTTGAGTATAAAGCATTCCTCATATTTGAAAGCAAAATATATTTTGTTGTATGTTTCTTAGCTAAAAGTGTGCTGTTTTTAAAGTGGTTTGCCTTTTATGTTCCTAGCTTGGAGAGCAAAGAGTTCATATCTGAGCCTTTTTTTTTCCTAGGGGGTGTATTGCTCAATCGTCAAGCCAAAAGCATTTGTTCTGGGGTGTCAAAATATCTTCCAGATGTCTAGATGTGGTTTTAGTGTCTGTGCGTGTATGTCTATGTGTGTGTGTGACGGCATATGTGTGTGCACGCACACATTCATGCAGGCATTCTAGCCTGTGTGATACAGAGAGTGTGTGTATGGTATGCTTGTGTGTGTGTGTGTGTCTTTGTGTGTGGTATGCTTGTATGTGTGTGCGTGTTTGTGTGTGGTATGCTTACTTGCGTGTGTGTGTGTGTGTGTGTGCTTGCATTTCTCAGAATCCTAAATCCTCCATAAGGCTCACTGCACCATAGCTCATCTGAGAGTGGAGCTGATGTGGTCCAGGCCCAGATTGCAGGCAGCTGAAATACATATAGGGCAGTCAGGTTAAAGGTCAACTCGTTCTATTAGGCCAGGGCAGTGACACGGATCTATCCATCCATCCATACATATGTACATACATAACATTTTTGTTGTGAGGAGATAGCTGTCATTATAGCCAGTGTTTGTTGTGTTGTGGATGAGCAGGTGTGGAGATACAGACTGACTGACTATCCGACTAACACAAATGCTCTTCCTTCATTTGTGGCTTTTTCCAGTGGTGCCATGCATAGTGTTTCCAACACAAAGCCTATAGACTGGATGGTCAGACACAGAAGAGATCATTGTGAAGTGTTTGAATGCAGTGGAGGAAGTTATTGGGTTTTTGTGAATTTGGTTTCACTGGTCGCCTTGTTAATGGTTCAATCAGTGTCTGGCAGTGGATGTGTGTGTGTGTTCGCAGGGCAGATTTTAATGGTCTTACTCTTAAAACTCACTTCTCGCCTTGTCTTAGTCAACAATCCCTGAGATCAGTCAGTAGATAAATTAGCGACCGATGGTCCCAAGATTTCCTCTGACGAAAGCAGAGAAACTCGCTTTAGAAAGAAACAAAACAACTCAACTCTCGACAGTAATTTGCCAGCTGCCAGGCTCATTCTGTCTCGCAGTTCTCAGCTGGGTAATGTTTTGTGGTCTGAGATTGGCCCACCTGGGTGTCTTTGTGGGTGTCTTCAGATGGGTTGCGTTGTGACACTGGTGTTTTGGGATGTCTGAGGTTGGTGTGTGTCGGGTAGGTTTGGGTTAGCTTTAGTTCATACAGTGACTACTTCTTTTTAGGCCTTTGTCACTCACCTTTGAGGTCTGTGCTTCAGGTTATTGTGGGCGGTTGGTGTAGAAGTCGGTGTGAGTTCTGTTCCATGTTTGACGTAGTCGTGTGAGGTAGGTTCTTTGTTTGACGTTGTTTGTGGTCAGTACTTTGTTTTGTCGTAGTAGTGTGAAGTTCGTTTTGTCTGAGGGTGTGCGGTCAGTGACTTGGATCCTTGTTTGAGGTTGTGTGAGTCTGCTGTAAAGTTTGATGTGGTTGTCGTATGAGGTCGGTTCTGAGCGCTGCGTGTGTGTGTGTGTCCGTCCGTCCGTCCGCATGTCCTGTCTCCCATCTCCTGATGGATCAGAAGCATTCCGGAACTCTGCCCAGCAGACTGCGGCAGCTGTGGAATGTGAGGGGAGTTCTAGAGGCTGGAGATTATCTCATGAAGCACACCTGACATCGGGTCGTGCTGTGTGCCTGTGTCTCTCTCTCTGTGTGCGTGTGTCTGTAAGGGGTCATGGCAGCTGCCTGACAGACCAACCTTAAATTCTGAGTAAAACTTTACGAGTGACAGTGCAGTGTTGATTGACCAAAAAAAAAGAAAGAAAACAAAACACGGTTAGAAATAATGTTTTGGAATTTTTTTTGTTCAGATTATTTATTATAGATTATTTTTGTATGTATAGATTATTTTTTGTATCAGATAAGTCTTCTTAATGTGAGTTAATGTATATATGTGTGTGTGTGTGTGTGTGTGTGTGTGTGTGTGTGTGTGTGTGTGTGTGTGTGTGTGTGTTCCCCCTGTAGACCCATGCCATGGAGGGAGCCGGTGAACCCGTACTATGTGAACACAGGCTACGCCCGAGCCCCAGCCACCAGCGCCAATGACTCAGAGCAGCAGAGCATGTCCAGTGACGCAGACACCATCTCACTTACTGACAGCAGCGTGTAAGAAACACACACACACACACACTATCTCAATTACTGACAGCAGCGTGTAAGAAACACACACACACACACACACCATCTCACTCACTGACAGCAGCGTGTAAGAAACACACACACACACACACACCATCTCACTTGCTGACAGCAGCGTGTAAGAAACACACACACACACACACACACACACTATCTCAATTACTGACAGCAGCGTGTAAGAAACACACACACACACACACACACACACCATCTCACTCACTGACAGCAGCGTGTAAGAAACACACACACACACACACACACACACCATCTCACTTACTGACAGCAGCGTGTAAGAAACACACACACACTATCTCAATTACTGACAGCAGCGTGTAAGAAACACACACACACACACACCATCTCACTTACTGACAGCAGCGTGTAAGAAACACACACACACACTATCTCAATTACTGACAGCAGCGTGTAAGAAACACACACACACACACACACCATCTCACTTACTGACAGCAGCGTGTAAGAAACACACACACACACACACACCATCTCACTTACTGACAGCAGCGTGTAAGAAACACACACACACACACACACCATCTCACTTACTGACAGCAGCGTGTAAGAAACACACACACACACACACACCATCTCACTTACTGACAGCAGCGTGTAAGAAACACACACACACACACACACCATCTCACTTACTGACAGCAGCGTGTAAGAAACACACACACACACACACCATCTCACTTACTGACAGCAGCGTGTAAGAAACACACACACACACACACACCATCTCACTTACTGACAGCAGCGTGTAAGAAACACACACACACACCATCTCACTTACTGACAGCAGCGTGTAAGAAACACACACACACCATTTCACTCACCAACAGCAGCATGTAAGACACATGTACACACACACACACACACTCACACATCAAATAGAAATCTATTGCATCTACTACATATATCTATGCAGGTGTTGTGTAGATGTCAACTTTCTACCACACAACATCTACTTTCCTTATTTCCTTTTTCGTGTGTTTTTCCTTGTGTTTGATTAAGATGTTTTGCCTTTATTTATTCTCTCCATCCCTCTCTCTCTCCCTCTCTCTCTCCCTCTCTCTCTCCTTCCCTCTCAGTGACGGAATCCCTCCGTACCGCTACAGGAAGCACCACCGCAAGGAGATGCAGGAGAGTGCCAAAGTTAATGGCCGCGTGCCACTACCTCATATACCAGTGAGTGCCTGTGTGTGAGAGAGAATGACTGATTCAGTGACAGTGAGTGTGAAGATTGTGTGTGAGTGTATGTGTGTGTGTGTGTTTGAGAGTGTGAAGGAGATGCAGGAGAGTGCCAAAGTTAATGGCCGCGTGCCACTACCTCATATACCAGTGAGTGCCTGTGTGTGTGAGAGAATGACTGATTCAGTGACAGTGAGTGTGAAGATTGTGTGTGAGTGTATGTATGTGTGTGTGTGTGTTTGAGAGTGTGAAGATTGTGTGTGAGTGTATGTATGTATGTGTGTGTTTGAGAGTGTGAAGATTGTGTGTGAGTGTATGTATGTGTGTGTGTTTGAGAGTGTGAAGATTGTGTGTGAGTGTATGTATGTGTGTGTGTTTGAGAGTGTGAAGATTGTGTGTGAGTGTATGTATGTGTGTGTGTTTGAGAGTGTGAAGATTGTGTGTGAGTGTATGTATGTGTGTGTGTTTGAGAGTGTGAAGATTGTGTGTGAGTGTATGTATGTGTGTGTGTTTGAGAGTGTGAAGATTGTGTGTGAGTGTATGTATGTGTGTGTGTTTGAGAGTGTGAAGATTGTGTGTGAGTGTATGTATGTGTGTGTGTTTGAGAGTGTGAAGATTGTGTGTGAGTGTATGTATGTGTGTGTGTTTGAGAGTGTGAAGATTGTTTGTGAGTGTATGTTTGTGTGTGTGTTTGAGAGTGTGAAGATTGTGTGTGAGTGTATGTTTGTGTGTGTGTTTGAGAGTGTGAAGATTGTGTGTGAGTGTATGTTTGTGTGTGTGTTTGAGAGTGTGAAGATTGTGTGTGTGTTTGTCTATGTACAGGTCTTTGTTTCCTGTAGTTCTTGGTTTGTATCGAATCCGTCTCTTGCATGTCTGCTGTTTCTGTGCTGACAGGACGGTGGACATCCTAATAAGCTCACATCTGGCGTTATGTGTGGTGGAAGCACTTAAAGGTCTCTCTCTGTGTGTGTGTGTGTGTGTGTGTGTGTGTTTGAGTAAGTGAGCCAGTACAAGTGTGTGCAATCCTGTGTGTGTCAGATCTATTCCTGTTAATTAAGCATCAGTCCAACTTCTTCCTGGGTCTCTAGAGACAACCCCTTCCACACACACACACACACACACACACACACACACACACACATGGAAATGTGAAAACATGCTCTTCATTGACTGGGTGAGCGACAGTCAGGCATGTCCTCTGGTGGCCAGTGCACCGGAGAGGAACAAGCCAATTAGGATCATGGATTAAGAGGAACTTGCACTTGGCACATACACTTCATTTGAAAACTCAGACACACACACACACAATTTTTGGCTGAATCTAGCTTCAGTGCAGTTTGCATAGACACATGTCCACCCCCTGATGGACATCCACTCTGAATGCACACACACACACTTTGAGACACCCACTAAAACACACGCTCTTGATGGATGCTTTTATCCGCTGTGCTTAGTGTTCTACACGCACAGTCCTTTTAATCAGCCGAGCAGACTTGATGCATGAGCACATACACACACACACACACACACACACACACACACACACACACACAGATGCTCAAACACAAGAACACACACACATTGTCACATACTTAGTGTCCATCAGGAGCTTTTTTTTTAGCTCAGTTTAGCAAGCAGAGGGCAGCTTGTATTGATTGTGTGTGAGTGTGTGTGATGTGCTTGCTTGTGTGTGTGTGTGTGTGTGTATTCTATGCGAGAGAAAGGGAGGGAGAAAGAGAGGAGAAGGGATTAAAACCAGCTGAGAGAGAGAGATGAGAAGTACTGCTATTTATTTTTTGCTGAATCTCAGTCCCACCCCCCACTCCATATTGTGAAACGGATCATTTGGTTGTGCTTTTCAGTGCTGCTCTTGTGGCCAATTAAGCTGTGGTGTCCCTGAGCAGCAGAGCTCTGTGTTCTCTTCTGCTACAACAGCACTAGCTCTCTCTCTCTCTCTCTCTCTCTCTCTCTCTCTCTCTCTCTCTCTCTCTCTCTCTCTCTCTCTGTCTAATACTGGCTTGCACTGTCTGTCTCTCTCTCTCTCTCTCTCTCTCTCTCTCTCTGTCTAATACTGGCTTGCACTGTCTGTCTCTCTCTCTCTCTCTCTCTCTGTGTCTAATACTGGCTTGCGCTGTCTGTCTGTCTGTCTCTCTCTCTCTCTGTCTCTCTGTCTAATACTGGCTTGCACTGTCTCTGTCTCTCTCCCTCTCTCTCTCTGTCTCTCCCTCTCTCTCTGTCTAATACTGGCTTGCGCTGTCTCTGTCTCTCTCCCTCTCTCTCTCTCTCTCTCTGTGTCTAATACTGGCTTGCACTGTTTGTCTGTCTGTCTCTCTCTCTCTGTCTAATACTGGCTTGCACTGTCTCTCTCTCTCTCTCTCTCTCTCTCTCTCTCTGTGTGTCTAATACTGGCTTGCACTGTCTCTATCTCTCTCCCTCTCTCTCTCTCTAATACTGGCTTGCACTGTCTCTCTCCCTCTTTCTCTGTCTCTCTCTCTGTCTCTCTCTCTCTGTCTCTCTCTCTCTGTCTAATACTGGCTTGCATTGTCTGTCTCTGTCTCTCTCCCTCTCTCTCTGTCTAATACTGGCTTGCACTGTCTCTGTCTCTCTCTCTGTCTCTGTCTCTCTCTCTGTCTCTGTCTCTCTCTTTCTCTATCTCTATCTCTCTCTCTCTCTGTCTCTCTCTCTCTCTCTCTCTCTCTCTCTCTCTCTCTCTCTCTCTCTCTCTCTGTCTAATTCTGTCTTGCTTTATTTCTCTCTCTCTCTCTCTCTCTCTCTCTCTCTCTCTCTCTCTCTCTCTCTCTCTCTCTCTCTCTGTGTGTCTAATACTGGCTTGCACTGTCTCTGTCTCTCCCTCTCTCTCTAATACTGGCTTGCACTGTCTCTCTCCCTCTTTCTGTCTCTCTCCCTCTCTCTCTCCCTCTGTCTCTCTCTCTGTCTCTCTCCCTCTCTCTCTGTCTCTCTCTCTCTGTCTAATACTGGCTTGCATTGTCTGTCTCTGTCTCTCTCCCTCTCTCTCTGTCTAATACTGGCTTGCACTGTCTCTGTCTCTCTCTCTCTCTCTCTCTCTCTCTCTCTCTGTCTCTCTCTTTCTCTATCTCTCTCTCTGTCTAATACTGGCTTGCATTATTTCCCTCTCTCTCTCTCTCTCTCTCTCTCTCTCTGTCTCTCTCTTTCTCTATCTCTCTCTCTGTCTAATACTGGCTTGCATTATTTCTCTCTCTCTCTCTCTCTCTCTCTCTCTGTCTCTCTCTTTCTCTATCTCTCTCTCTGTCTAATACTGGCTTGCATTATTTCCCTCTCTCTCTCTCTCTCTCTGTCTGTCTAATACTGGCAGTGCTATCACCGCCTGTATCTCTCTCTATCTAATACTGGCCAGCACTGTGGCCGTCGTTCTGTCTCTCTATCTAATACTGGCCAGAACCATGACCAACTGTCTGTCTGTCTGTCTGTCTGTCTGTCTGTCTGTCTGTCTGTCTGTCTGTCTGTCTAATGTCCATTATCTCCTCTCCCCCTCTCGTAGCGCACGCACCGGCTGCCGAAGGACGTGCACGTGGAGCCCGAGAAGTTCGCCCTGGAGCTCATCAGTCGCCTGGAGTCAGTGCAGAGGGAGCGCGAGGCCCAGGAGCGACTGGAGGAACGGCTCCGCAGAGTCCGCATGGTGAGGAGGGTTGTGTGTGTGTGTGTGTGTGTGTGTGTTCTATATAGCGAAATGCCGCTATATATAGAAGTGAATACAGTTGCTGTCATTTGAAATAGTGTTATGATTGTTGTGAGGTTGTGAGGTTAGCAAATGAGCAACATTAGCACATATGTACATTTAAACACTTCCTGTTTCTGTCTGTGTTAATGCTCGTCTTTGCACAGGAGGAGGAGGGCGACGATGCTGACGTTTCTGTGGTAACCTCTGGCCCTTCCTATGGCGGCGGCGGCGTTGCCGAGGACGACGCCGAGCGTATCCTGGACGAACACGTGCAACGCGTCATGAAGACGCCTGGCTGTCATTCCCCGCGTTCACCGCCACACGCACACCCACACCCACACCCACATCCCCACTCGCACGCCTACCACACACACCAACTCAAGCACCAGTACCTCACGCACCCCCACACGCACGCGCACACACACACACACCTGCCGGAGCCGCTCGAGGCCGGCTGGAACGGAGACGCACACCACTACGGCAGCAGCAGGGGTCGTAGCTATGGCGACGGGATCGGCGCAGGGCCGGCAGAGCTGATGGGCTACGGGTGAGCAGAGAGAGACGTTTATTAAAATTTAAAATGATTTCTTTTCTTTTTTGCTTGAGGAGAGTGGGTTTATGTGTACACTTCACATAGGCTCTCTAAGATGCGTGTGTATAATCATGAGTCTGTCATGTCTTTGGGAGAACACATGCAGTGTGTGTCTGTGAAATGAGCCTGTATGACTCATTTGAGTAATTCTCTCTCCCTTTGTCTTTCTTCTCTCTCTTTTCATTTTCGTCATTCTCTCACTCTTCTCTTACCCCCCACCCCCATTACTCCCTCTCTCTCTCTCTCCCTCCCTCCCTCCCTCTCTCTTTTCATTTTCGTCATTCTCTCACTCTTCTCTTACCCCCCCACCCCCATTACCCCCCCCCCTCCCCTCTCTCTCCCTTCCTCCCTACCTCTACCTATCCCTCTTCCATCTCTCCATCTCCCTTTCTCTCTCTGTCTTTATCCCCTCCCCATGCAGGAGTAAGGGGAGCACCCTGTCGCGGCGGGGGCTGAAACCCAAAGGGGAGGTGTGTAAGGGGGAGGAGGTGCGTGGTCCGGAGGGGCGCGGTGTAGAGCCGCCGGTGCCTGTGGAAGAGAAGATCCTGCAGTGGATGATGGACGGGGAGAGCAGCAGCAGCCGCCACAAGAAGAGCAGCTACAGGTCCGCCCGAGAGAAAACACACACACACAGAGACACACACACACAGAGACATGAGCATGTGCATGCACACACACAGAGACATGAGCATGCACAAACACACACACACAAAGACACACACACACAGACAGGAACGCGCATGCGTGCGCGCACACCCTCACGTAGACCTTTGTGCACAGTCATTCCAAAAACCATGCACACAAACGATGAACATCCACAAAATACACACACACACACACACACACGTATATATAAAACTCTGACTGCACACATGTGTGTGTGGCAGTGTGTACACTCCATGTGTAATACATGTGATACATTGCAGTTTATGTTCTCTCATCCCCATCTTCTCCTTTCCCCTCCTCTACTCCAGTGGTTCCGGAAGCTTCAAGCGCTCCCAGGCTTTGGACCTGTGCCGGTCTGGACCGGGTTCTCTCGAGCGGTCCAGCGGCGTCAGTGGTGTTGGCGGTGGGGTTCCCGTGCCCCACGGCTGGTCTGGTGGCGGCGTCGGGGGCGGTGGCATGGTCCCGCCACTGAGGGGGGTTCAACCTTCGCACCCCTTCATCCAGGACCCCACCATGCCCCCCAACCCAGCGCCCAACCCCTTGACCCAGCTGGAGGAGGCCAGGAGACGCCTGGAAGAGGAGAGGAGGAGGAGCGCCGCCCTACAGGCCAAACAGAGGTGAGACGCAACGAGAGAGAGAGAGAGTGTGTGTGTGTGTGTGAGTGGATTAGCAGAGAGAGGGAATATAAGAACAGTACATATTTTTATACCTGATTAAGATACAGAAAGACAAGTGTGTGTTTGAGCACTTATGTTGGGTTAAAGGTTTCACAAGAAGACTGCTGGGTCTTTAGAGACCTTTTTTTTGCTTTTGACTTTTTATAGTTTTAGTCATCTCAGCCTGTGTTTGTGTCCTCTGTCCTCTCCTTTTTTGTTTACTGGTGCATAATTGTGTTGTTGCTGTTAGTTTGGAGGTGTAATGTATTGTTAATCCCTCCTTCAGACTTCATCAATGGGAGAGGAGCACAGGGGGACAAGAGAAAGTCTGTAGTTACTGAGCATCAGCCATGTGTATACACTAGAGTACCCTCTCTTGAGTTTATTTGGGGGTGATCCACCTGTCTACAATATCCACCAGTGTGTGGGGACGTACCAATGAGGAGAAGAGAGGGGTGAGGAGAGGAGGAGAGGGAACAAGGGTGGGATTAAAAGTCTAGGCCTGTATGGTCCAAATGTCCTTATTCTTTTACCTACCTACCAACAGCACTGAGAACAATGAGAACAGTCCTCTGCATCGAAATGTGCTGGAATACGTCTGTAAAGAGGGGGAAGAATCCAGCAGTTGTAAAAGAGTGAGTGGGAGAGGATTCAGTAGTTTAAAGAATGCAGCAGTTGTAAAAGAGTGAGTGGGAGAGGATTCAGTAGTTTAAAGAATCCAGCAGTTGTAAAAGAGTGAGTGGGAGAGGATTCAGTAGTTTAAAGAATGCAGCAGTTGTAAAATGGTAAATGGACTGCATTTATATAGCGCTTTTCTACTCCTACGAGTACTCAAAGCGCTTTACATTGTATGCCTCACATTCACCCATTCACACACATGCACTCACACACCGGTAGCAGAGGCTGCCATGCAAGGTGCCAACCTGCCACCGGGAGCAATTTGGGCTTCAGTATCTTGCTTAAGGACACTTAGATGGGGTCAGCCAGAGGGGGGCATGAACCTGCAACCCTCCAGTTGCCGAACGGCACCTCTACCACCTGCGAAAGGATTCAGTAGTTTATAGAGGGTGCGCGAAGGAGAGGATTCATTCAGAGGTTGTAACAGCAAGCTGTTGGAAATGGAGCGATGAAGAGTGATGGATGGAAGAAAGAGAAATAAACACGTAAAGAGAGAGAGAGATGAAAAAGTGAGGCGTGGATGTGGGCGAAACGCCATGTCTTCAAGCTTCAGCATCATCTCTGGACCAGAGTGATGGGTTTGGCGTGCATGCATGTAGTGTGTGTGTGTGTACATGATGGAGGGAGAAAGAGGCAGCACAGTGGTGTGTGTACGTGTTTGATAGCCAAGGGTGGCATGTGTGTGTGAGTGCAGATGGCTTTCTTAGTGTTCAACAGAAACCATATGTGTGCAACATCATAAAAAAAAAACTCCACATGTTATACTTCTGTGTAAGTGTGGGCCTGAGTGTGTGTTGTCTTGTGAGGTGTGTGTGTGTGTGTGTGTTTTGTCTAAGCAAGCACTGCATACCACAAGGCTACATGTTGGTGGGTGTGTGGAAGGACTTAAGAAATGTCTCTGTGCTGCTGTGATTGAGGACTCTCCCTATGAGTGTGTGTGTGTGTGTCTGAGTCTGCATCTGTCTTTGCTTTGAACTGTTGCGTGTGGGAGTGCATGTGAACTGTTTAAAAAGAGTTCCTGTGGTTTTGAGAACGTTTTCAAAGTGAATGTGCAGAGCTCTGCTCGAAACTTGTGAGTCCTATGCCTTGCTCAAGGGTTCACATCGAGGGCCAACACTTTTTCTATTCGACAAAACAGTTTTTAACCTTTTTTTTATAAACGTGTTTATATGTCTGTTGTGTAGATTAGTTGTTCAGTACAGGAAATTTAGATTCACTAAGGATTTTTATTATTTTTTTTTTAAACTCGTTTTGAATCATGTCCAAACCAGCCAGTTTTGCACAGTGTGTCAACTGTGCAGTCACTACGCCTTTGGATACTTCCGTTCATGTTTGCTCAGTTGTTTTTGAGGCTGTAGTCGCACAGACCAGTGGTTCACACCCTATCACATCAAACGTAATCATTTTTTTCCTTGATGTTGTTTCAGGCACAAGTCAGCCAGGAGGCCCCCTTGTGAGAATGTGACGGTGGCGTACTACTTCTGCGGTGAGCCAATCCCATACCGGACGTCCGTCAAAGGCAGAGTGGTCACCCTGGGCCAGTTCAAGGAGCTCCTGACCAAGAAAGGAACATACAGGTAAGAGAGACGGGGAGAGAATGCCTTTTCTCTTGTAGTAAAATTTTGATTTGATGATGATGATGATGATGATTTAATGATAATTTAATGAACATTATTCTTTTGTTTGACAATGTATCTAAAGATAAGGTTCACAGACATGGATCTTAGTGGTAAAAAACACACAGGTCTGGCCCCGTTGACATACTAGATGTGGCTCAGAAGCGGGTCTAAATCAATCCAAATGACTCCCCCAGGGATGGATGGAGAAAGCAAAGTAACTGCTCCTCTGGTGCAATGCTATTGGCCCTGACTCCTGAACGCAGCACTAGACTAGACCATGGCTCCGCCAGCCTGTCTGCAGACTGACTTGATGTTGCGTAGTAAATGTGTCTTAACGTGCGTGTGTTTACAACAGGTTCTACTTCAAGAAGGTTAGCGACGAGTTTGACTGCGGGGTGGTGTTCGAGGAGGTGCGCGAGGACGACGCCATCCTGCCCATCTTCGAAGAGCGCATCATTGGCAAGGTGGAGAAGATCGACTGAGACCAGTATGGAAAATAGAGAACGAGTGTGAGAGGGAGAGAGAAGGGAGGGAGAAAAGGACAGAATTGGAATTGCCCAGAGGGAAGAAGGATAGTGTGTGTGTGTGTGTGTGTGTGTGTGCGTGTGTATGAAAGAGAGAATGCATTTATTAGACAATTGGAGGGTAGAGAAAGAGTGTGTGTGCGTGTTTTTGTTTGTATGTCTGTGTGTATGGAAGAGAGAATGTATCTGTTATACAACTGGAGGTCTGAGAGTATGTGTGTGTGTGTGTGTGTGTGTGTGTGTGTGTAAAAGTGTGTGCGAGAGGGAGACAGTGAGTCAATGAATGTGTGTCTTTCGCAAGCCTTAGTCAGAGAGACGGACTGATCAGCCGTCTTCCATCCCCCTTCACCCTCCTCTGCAGTGTCTCCCATCCAGTGCTGTAACCAGCTGCTACATCTCACTAAATATATATATATATATATATATATATATTCAGTGGTGCTCCTTCCTTCTCATTCCCCCCTGGAAACAATGGAATGTGGTGGAATAGTTCCACATCTCTGAACTCTCCTGTACTGTAACTTCGGCTGAAAAAAAGTGCTTTCTCACAGTAAATTAAAATACACATGCATATGTCCACACACACACACACACAACAAACAAAGGACTGCTCTAAACACCAATGTTTACCGAAGCTCATATTTTTGATACAATGCTGTAAAGACTTAGAGAAGATTCCACATTGAAAGGAGGTTTGAAACTGTTTTTTTGTTATTGTTTTTGGAAAGGGTGAGGATGACTTATGTAGGTACCAATGAATGGGCTCTGTTTTATCTAATGCATCAAGGCTGAAAGTGCTCGGCCTGAACTGTGTGTGTGTGTGTGTGTGTGTGTGTGTGTGTGTGTGTGTGTGTGTGTGTGTGTGTGTGTGTGTGTTCGTTCCTCTCTTTGTCAACATGTGGTCATCTTTGGCTTCCTTTTTTGACTAGATTGTCCATTTAACCAGTTAACCATAATAAAAACCGTGTCATTGACAACAGATAGACATAAATTCAGATTTTGTTTTGGGGTGGGAGGGGGTGGGATGCTAGTCTGATGTAACTAACCCTAGGTTACCCTTAATAAATAAATCAGGCAGCCCTTTGTTAGGCTCCTTGGTCATTCAGTCATGTTAATAACACAAGGAAGTGTATTGTGTTAAAGGGAAACTAAGCAATTGTGTGTCCATAAGGTGTGAGACTGAGACTGAGAATGAGACTGGCAGGTGTGGATTAACCAGACTGCATTTGCTTTCGTGTCTTAATCCACCTGTGTACCAGATGTAATTCAAATCTGACTGATGTAGTTTGCATTTAGAATAGCCACCGTGTGTTTGTTTTTTTTTTTCTTCCCCTAATCATAACCAAAGATCACCAGATGTTACAGAATGTACCTGTTGGTTTTTTTTTTTTTTTGTTATGTTTTATGTTCATCACCGTTAGTTTTTGTCATCTCATTACTACATGGTTATCTGAATTGCCGTTGTTTTGAAAATGAGTGTAGGTGATCTCAGAAAAGGCTAATTGACAAGACGGTCAAGACGGCCACCACAATGGTGGATTTCATTTGCGTATTGGAAAGTTTCTAATTGTCTCCAGGGTCATGTTGGCGCGACTCATTTATTTAACAACTTGCCCAAGACTATATTTCAGAGCCTTACTACAACCACTTGGCCAGTGCTAGAATGATATTCCTCCTCTTCAGTTACGCGATTATGTTTCTGGAATAAACCTCAGAAGCATCACCCCTATCTAATCGATTTTGATATTATGTATAGACCCAAGAACGTGTAGTCACATGGCACACGATTGTTTTGTTGTTTTTTTTATATATAAATATAAATTCATTTTGACATAAAAGGTTTTTAAGAGGTTTTATCAGATAGCTGTGTAAAGAGTGCCTTTAAATAGACCAAGAAATGTATCAAACGTCAACTGATAACAGACTAGGCTACGTTTGGCAATTGCAGCGTCTCTGCATTCTACTGAGGTTGTTTATTCATTGTATCCTTTTTCCCCCCTTGGTTATTTTTTGTGTGTAATCTCAAATGTATATGCATCGGACTGTAAATATGTACAAACTTAATCTTACTCCCATATTTCTGTGACCTGTGTTTTTTTTTGTTTTTTTTCCTCATACATTTCAGTCAAATTTCCCACCATTGAAGACTGACTGTTGTACAGGGCTTTTTTTTTTTAATAAAAAGGTACTTTGACCAATAAAGAAACAAAATAAAACCATATTGTCAGTGCTTATTTATTATGGCAAAATTGTAATAAACGATAATATATTTATAAGAAAAAAAATACTACAACACATGTAAAATACAATTTTACCAAAATACACTAGTGAAAGAGTAGTATTATAGTCGCATTATTAATAACAAAGAATTGTATTAATTCCTTTGACATATTATTGATAAACCTTACTTGTGCCTTCTAAACGCGTTTGCTTTTCTTTCCATAGATTTCTGGAGACAAATGAGGCATGTATGCCCCCTGCTGGTTACGTAAGGGAAAATTATTTAGGCATTCGATGTACATGGGCTACTTTTGGAAGTGTGGTTTTACTGCACTGAACTGCAGTTTCATGCACTGGACTTCACTGGAGCAATGGACTTCATGACACTTCTGCCAGCATGGCAATATCAATGTACAGCGGGGAGAGTAGGTCTAAGTGAAGGCTATTGAACGCATCAGCTCTCCTATTCAGTAAAATACACATATAAAGTCAGGGCTTTAAAGACCTTGAATAAAGTTATGTGTAGTAAAATGAAATGGGGATTTTTTTTTTTTTTTACAGTAGATAAGGGAAAAAATGTTTGACATTGTCATCTTCAGGTCTTCACTTAGGTCCCTTCACCTTTTCACTTCATGGTCTTCATCCCACCTTTGCAGAAAGTGTGCTATGCAGTGGGTTGTGTTTACAGTTTAGCTGTAAAAGTGTGTAAGTGTGTTACAAAATGTGACATGCATCGGTTGCGGTTTTCCATTAAAAATATTTAATATCTGGGGGAAATCGGATTAAATAGGTGAATCACCATGGTCTCTACAATGGTCTTGGTAGTTCCATTCCTACGTGGTAGGTGGCAGTCTCGCAATTTTTTTTGTTAAAATTTCTTCTGCGTTTGTCTTGCGCATCTCAGGTCAAAGTTGCCGCTGCATGCTTGAAGATTAGCTGGAGAGTTGTGATATTTAATTCCTCTAACCGCAAATCGTTAATCGTTAAACGATGCTTCGTTTATCATAACCACAATGAAAGTGCTGTAATTCGGTTCCCGCTGATGGTCCTATTATTTAGATACGATGGACGCCTTGGAGAGTGTTGTAGATGAAGTTGCATTGGAGGGTTTGGATGGGATAACTATAGATGCGCTATGGACGAGGCTAGAGAACAGAGTCCCCCAGTTCAGCCTCACTTTAGATCCCCTCACCAAGGAATATCTGTGGAGGTCCCTGGTCTGCAACCCAGAAATCAAGTTCTATGAACTTCCGCAACCCAGGAAACCCATCGTTTTAACGGACCGGTGAGACCGCAGACTGACAGCTGGGCAGCTAGCATGAGACAACGACTTGATGGCACTTATTCTAGGAAATATGGGAATGAATACGAGTTGGCTGAAAAATCATTAAAGTTTTCTATTCCCTGTCAGGTTCGCAGAGATTGATCCGGAGACTGGCATTCAAGAAATCCGGCGGCTCACTCTAGATGTAGATGATGTCGTCTACCCTGTTCACATCATCCAGGACAACAAGTATGGAATTCAGGGTTCCTGTCAATATTTCAAGGAGCGGAAAGACATTACAAGGAACATACGAGATGACAGCTTGACTCCCATCCTCACGCTGGAACAAATCGTTACCAAGTATGACAAGAGTCGAGAATATCTCATATTTAACAGCTTAATTTGGTTAATAAACTTCGCCCACATTAGCCAGTTCATTAATTGATAGTTCTTCCTGTATACTCCTGTACACATTTTATGATCTCTCCTTACCATTTCTTGTTGAGGATATCTATGTAACAACAACAAAAGACTAGGCCTGTTACTTCTATATTTTTAGGTGGGGCGAGAAGCTGGTTGCCGTGGCATCGCAGGCTGTCCGGTACCGAACTCTGATTGGTCCTGAGGGCAACCCAGAGCTGAAACTGACGGACACCTCCTACTGCATCCTGGAGCGTCTCGGGAGGGCGCGGTGGCAGGGAGAGTTGCAGAGAGACCTGCACGCCAACACATTCAAGTGAGTTGTTTCTTCTTCATCATCATCATCATCATCATCATCATCTTATTCTTGCTTCTAAGACGTGGACCTCTTTTTGGATTTATTGTCCAATTTACTTTTATTTGTTTCTGTCTCTTCCTTATTATACAGAGTGGACGCGAGGAAGATGCACTACTTGCGCCGGTCACTAGACAGGAACAAAATGATTACCATGCAGACGCACGTGATCCGCATGGCCAGCGGGGGGCAGCAGTGTTCCATCCTCCTGCTGCTTAACCGCTTCCATGTGGACAGGTGAGCTTTGGCAGCCTGTTAGGGAAGAGACGAGAGTTAAGATGTAGTTGACCATCTTTTATTTCGCCATGGGAGAGGGGGGGAGGGGATTAGAATTTGAGCAGTTTTGAACAGCAGGCTTATTTTCCTCAACGGCAACATCAGCACTTAGGGGACCAGGGCCCCAAGCATGGAGTTGCGAGAGAATGTTGTGTTGTGGGCCTATGAAGATGATACAACTGTTGTGCACAGGCCTAACAAGGCCTAACAGTCTCTGCCAATTGTCAGTGGTAATGGATTGTTGTTGTTTGTCCTAGGAGGGGCAAGTATGACATTCTTATGGAGGGCACCTCTAACATCCTCTCCACTTTGCCCAACAACATTGGCATCATGATCAAACTCCGACATCAGCTGGTAAGCAGCGTTCTAATGCACTTGTGCGAGTGTGTGTGTGTATTTCCTTCAATTTCTTTGTTTTGTTATCTGTTTGATTTCTGCCCCTCCTGGTGGAAAACAATATTTATATAGTTGTATTGTTTATTTTGTGTAATATTGTTATCTCCAACCTCTATTCATGTTCTTGTTTCTTCCTTATGAACATGCATGTTCTCTTTCTGTGTCTCCACTCAACTATCCACACAATATCCACTCCCTCCATCCCTCCATCCTCCTTCTCTCTCTCTCTCTCTAACTCCCTCCATCCATCCATCCATTCATCCATCCATTCCTCCCTCTCTACCTCTCCCTCCATCCATCCATCCATCCATTCATCCATCCATCCCTTCCTCCTCTCCATCCATCCATCCATCCATTTATCCATCCATCCATCCCTCCATCCATCCCTCCCTCTCTCTCCATCTCTCCTTCCATCCCTACAACCATCTATCAGCATGTCTCAGAGCGCACTTTCAAGCGTGTGTACCACTATATGGCGGCAGCCAAACAGGTGGAGGTCATCAGTCTCCCTCTGCACCAGATCACACCCGGCGCTGGGCCCCTTAAGTCCAAGAAGGGTACGTATGTATTTTATATCTTTCTTTCTTTCTTTATTTTTGTATGAATGCATTGACAGTGACACGGCTGTGGCTTTTGTTTATTAAAATGTGTCAGAATTCTGAGTAAGCACAGTATTGTTTCATTATGGTGTTTTTTTTAATGTCAATGTTATACATGGCATCTCTGAATGGTGGGTTTTAACAGGAAATGACATCATGGTGCGTTGCCTCAAGCTCCTCAAGCCTTACGGGAAGAAGAAGGAGGAAGAGGAAGATGAGGACAACGAGGATGACGACAACTACGGGAAGAATCTGATGGCAGAAGGGCGGGATGTGGAGAGAGATGTGGCCTCTCACGCTTATGAGATTGGTCAGTTTGCATTATTTATCTGTTTTTTTCAAAGTAGGAATGGCCATGTCAGTTTAACAAATTTGGAAGGAAATCCCACTTTGGTCTTAAAAAAAAGCTAGTCTGTAGACACGCTGTAGGTTTGTCATTACATTAAGGCATTTAGCAAACACTTTTATCCAAAGTGACTTACATTTGTCAACTATAAACTACATCAGGGCCAGTCTCCCCTAGAGCAACTTGGGGTTAAGTGCCTTGCTCAAGGGCACAAAGGTAGCAGCCGGGATTTAAGTTATGTGCATTATGTGCAGAGACCTTCATTTTCTAATACTGAGACTGACATGTTCATGACCAGTCACAATCTGCGGATGTGTTCCGTAATTTGTGTGTCCTGTTCTGTGATTGGCTGATTGGCTGACAGTGGTGACTGCGGGGACCAAAGGCATCTCCCAGAGTGAGCTCAGGAAGCGGCTGAACATCGGCAAGCTGGAGGGCCGCATGATCTGCAGGCTGCTGGAGAGGAATGACATGATCAAGGTACGAGCCCCCGTTTTTTTTTCTTTCTTTTATTGTTAGATAAATCATCCTCCTCCCACTCTTCCTCTTCTTTCTCTTTCTCATCCTTCCTCTTCCTTCTCCTCATCATTTTCCTCTTCCCTGTCCTCCTCCTCCTCATGAGGAAAACATGATATGTGATTGAAAATAAAAGCATGACAGTAAATTTATTAATGTATCATAAAGTAGTACAAACAAAGGTCATTGAACTACCAAGATGAGAAAAGACCACAGAGTTTGTTTGGACACAAACTGGGGGCCAGTTTCACAAAGATAGACTTTGACCATGGATTCGTATGAATGTAATGAATGGTCCGACTCCACGAAGACATCCACACCACAAGTGTAGACTCCACATAGACATCTTAAGTGTAGACTCCACATAGACATCCACTCCACAAGTGTAGACTCCACATAGACATCCACTCCACAAGTGTAGACTCCACATAGACATCTTAAGTGTAGACTCCACATAGACATCCACTCCACAAGTGTAGACTCCACATAGACATCCACTCCACAAGTGTAGACTCCACATAGACATCTTAAGTGTAGACTCCACATAGACATCCACTCCACAAGTGTAGACTCCACATAGACATCCACTCCACAAGTGTAGACTCCACATAGACATCTTAAGTGTAGACTCCACATAGACATCCACTCCACAAGTGTAGACTCCACATAGACATCTTAAGTGTAGACTCCACATAGACATCCACTCCACAAGTGTAGACTCCACATAGACATCTTAAGTATAGACTCCACATAGACATCCACTCCACAAGTGTAGACTCCACATAGACATCTTAAGTGTAGACTACACATAGACATCCACTCCACAAGTGTAGACTCCACATAGACATCTTAAGTGTAGACTCCACATAGACATCCACTCCACAAGTGTAGACTCCACATAGACATCTTAAGTGTAGACTCCACATAGACATCTTAAGTGTAGACTCCACATAGACATCTTAAGTGTAGACTCCACATAGACATCTTAAGTGTAGACTCCACATAGACATCTTAAGTGTAGACTCCACATAGACATCTTAAGTGTAGACTCCACATAGACATCTTAAGTGTAGACATGCAGACTTGTGAAAATGTCCAACTGCTGTTGAAGAGGAATGATAAATTCAAGATACAAGCTGATATGATGACATATGAAGTCCCTTCTCCTCTCCTTCCTCTTCCTCCTCTTCTCCTCTTCTTCCTTCTACTTCCTCCTCTTCCTCCTCCTCTTCCACCTTCTTCTCCACCCCCTCCTCCTCTTCTTCTCTTATTCTTCCTCCTTCTCCTCCTCCTCTTCCTCCTCCTCTTCCACCTTCTTCTCCACCCCCTCCTCCTCCTCCTCCTCTTCTTCTCTTATTCTTCCTCCTTCTCCTCCTCCTCTTCCTTTTCCTCCTCCTCGTCATCTGCAGGGCTTCATGGAGGACGAAGGTCGCCAGCGCACCACCAAGTACATCAGCAAGCTGTATGTGGAGCAGAGCGAGCTCAAGAAGCAGTTCACCAAAGAGAAGGAGCGCAGCGAGCAGCTGTACGGCCACGGAGGAGACGCGCACACGCCCTCGCGCACGCCCGCCGGGGTGCTCATACAGCCCTCCGCATCAAAATCGCGAGCGGCCCCGCCCGCTAAACGCAAGAAGGTGACTGCGGCGGCGGCAACTGCACCGACATTGGCGCAACAGGAAGACGTTGAGAAGGAACAGGAGATGAGGGAGAAGGACACGGATCAAGAACCACGTGAAGAGGCGGGTCCGGAACAAGAAGCGCAGAAGGTTCCGGAAGGGGAATCGGAGCCTGGGAAGGGGAAGGGGAAGGGGAAGGGGAAGGGCAAAGGAAAGGGAAAAGGCAAAGCGGGCGCCCAGGGGGAGGTGACTGGCACAGAGGGCACAGCAGTGGGCACTCCAAGCCGACTGAAACAGACCAAACTCAGCTTCGTCTGTGCCAAGCGTGAGTAGTGGAAATCTCTCTCTCTCTCTCTCTATTCCCCTCCCCTCTCTCTCTCTAACTCTATTCCCCTCCCCCCTCTCTCTCTCTCTATTCCCCTCCTCTCTCTCTCTCTCTCTCTCTCTCTCATTATCTTGATGGGTTTTCTTCTAACTCACTCTTTTTACGTGGTTCACTCACTTACACATCACCACACACACACACAGATACTCATACTCATGTTCTCTCTTACTGTTCTCTCTGTTAATCACTCACTCACAGACATACATCCACACACTCCATGTCTCTCATACACACACACACTCATTATTCACACAAGCATACATGCACACACACTCCCTGTATCTCCTCGAAACACACACACACACACACACACACACACACACACACACACACACACTGGTTATTTCAGTGTTTCTTACCCACATGTTTCTACTCCCTGTTTCCTCCAGCAAAGTCTCCTCCTCCCTCTGTCCATCTGGTTGGTGATGAAACACTGGAGTTTCTGGAGCAGGAGGCAGGGGCTGGGGTGTTAAGCCAATCAGAGGTCATGATGGACACCTCTGCCGTCACAGATCCCGCCACCAGTCCGACCCCCAATCCAGCCCCTAGCCAGAGTCTCATCCAACCAACATCTCTGGACGAGAATGTCACAGTTGTGGAGGAGGTGCTTGAACCAGGAATGGTTGGTGTCCGATTGATTGATTGATTGACTGATTAACCTCTTAAATGTTGGTCACATTATTCCCAGTGCCACCCCCCTGATGTATGGAATTAACAAACGAGAGGGATGCCAAGAACTCTGCGATGCAGAGACAACCTATATCGAGTCCATTAATTCCATACATTCCATACATACATTAATTCCAGACATTCCCAGTGCCACCCCCATGAAAGTCTTTATCCTACTTGTGTATACCCTTAATAAGTTAAACAAACAAACAAACAGACTGGAGAGGCTGTTTCAGACCCCTGTGGTGTAGACTCATCAGAGTCATCTCCTCCTATAATAGTTATATAGTTATATTAGATATTATCTCCTCCTCTATAATAGTTATATAGTTATATTAGATATTATACAACAGTTAGGTCTGATCCAACCATTTAGCAATTTCTGATTGGACGAGACGCATTCTCTGTGTCACTAGGCGTGAAGATATCCCATAATTATACCATGGGCGACTCTTCACAGCTAATAGTCACTCCACTAAACTTAAACTTAAAACTATTTTGTGGGGATGAATGAACATAAATGAAAACTAAACGGTAGAATATGCTATTCAATTTCTTAAAACTTTATTAGTTGGTAATGGAACTGTTGTAGGAAAGCAATATAACACTTGTGGTAGTGAGGTTGTTCATGGATATCCTTACATGTGTGGTTACCTATATCAAACAACCTTCAGCTTCATGCCTGCGCCCGAACCACATTCGTGAGGATATCAACAAACAACTTCACTCCCATTTGGGTTATATTGGTTAACTAACTAATGAATATTTAACACCGTATGTGTGTTGTATTTGTCATAGAAACTGTCAGAAAAGGCTCGTCACTCAGTGGACAATAAAAATGTGACATATCGGCTTCTCAAACGCAAGAACATCATCATTGAGACCGTCCGCAGCCTCAAGATCATAGAAAATATTTACACGTAAGAATCACATACACACACACACACACACACACATATACATACACACACACACAAATGCTTATACACTAACATACATAAATGTCACTGAGACAGTCAATCAATCATAGTTACACTCACAGAATCTAGGGGTGAGAATTGATAGGATTTTATCAGTATCAACACCACGGTCCATTCTGCTTATTGGTCCAATTCATTATCAATCCTATTATCAATTCCTTACTGTTTAGAAGGTATTCTACACAGGTTTTCAGTATCAGCAGGTAGGCTAGCACGTACCTAGCAGCTACTTTCAATGTTATATTCAGAAAGACCTCTTGACCCCTTGACCCCTGGTTACTGTGTTAGCTTTGGGATAGTGTGTGTGCTTCACCTCACTGTGTGCTCTCTGTGTGTCACTGATTTACATATAGGTTAGATGCAGAGACAGAATTTCAAAAGAAGAGTATATATACTGTTTTTGTTTGTTTGTTTGTGTGTGTGTGTTAGCCTTCAGAAGATGCTTATTGAGGTGGAACGGGCGGATGGCGTGAGCACCAAGGTGTGTAAGAAGAGCATCATGAGGCTGGTCAGGAATCTGTCCCGAGAGGGTCAGCTCAGGCTCTACAGGACCACCATTATACAGGACGGCATCAGCAAACAGGTACACACACATGCACACACACACACACACACACACACATACAGATATAGGACCACTATTATACAGGATGACATCAGCAAACAGGTACACACACACACACACAGACACACACACACACACACACATACAGATATAGGACCACTATTATACAGGACAGCAGCAGCAAACAGGTATACACACACACACACACACACATACAGATATAGGACCACCATTATACAGGACGGCATCAGCAAACAGGTACACACACATGCACACACACACACATACAGGTATAGAAACACCATTACACGGGACAGCATCAGCAAACAGGTGCGCACACACACACACATAACAGGGTGGCACACCATTAAACACATACACACACACACTACATAGATACACTTATTTCTCTCCCTCTCCCTCGCTCTCTTCCTCAAGCTCTTTCTTCCCCCTCTCCCTCCCTCTTTTTTTTTCTTTCTCTCCCTCAGGTGGAGTTTGTGGTTCATCCGTCCATCACCCCGGATGACCCGTTGATTAAGAGCGCCATAGAACAGGTCCGCTTCCGCATCTCTGGCTCCTACTCTGTTCTCAGGTGAGATACACACACACACACACACACACACACACACACACACACACAGACACACACACACACAGAAAGCTCTATCCTTGGGAACACATTCTGAAGAACACACAGCCTACACACTTGCATACCCTCATAGGCTAAATGACATTGCGTGACAAAACCATCTGTCAAAATTAATTTGAAGTTTCAAGATCCAATGATTCTCATTAACAGCAAAGCTTGCACTTTAGACCAGAAGTAATAATAAAATCAATAGTATTAACTAAAATACTACAATAAACTAGTAATACAATGATAATTAATAAACAACTATTATCATTATTATTATTATTAATAATAAAGTAGTAGTAATAGTAGTAATAGTAATAGTAGTGGTGTTATTAGTGTTAAACAATAATAATAAAAATGTCATTAAGTGAAGAATGATTAATTAATAATAGGTGATTGTGTGTGTGTGTGTAAGAGAGAGAGAGACAGAGAGAGAGAGAGAGATCATAACTAGTGTCTACCTCCAGCTCCTTCATTGGGTCCTGTTGTGTTCCAGGATGCGGGCCCATGAGGAGAGGGAGAAGAAGACAGCAGAGAAGAAAGAGGCGCCCAAACCGCCGCCCAGACCCACTCCCAAACTTGACCAGAAGATGGGCATCAAGCCCCTCAAGAACTTCCGCCCTGCCATAGGTCAGATGCTCTCTGGGTCTGCTCCTCTCTCTCTCTCTCTCTCTCTCTCTATCCATCCATTCACCCATCTATTCATCCATCCATCCACCCACCTATCCATCCATCCATCCATCCATCCATTATATGTATGCATGGATGAAGTGGACAGGAGGTGAACTGGAGGAAGATGAGGAGAATATGGTTTCAGAAATGACCTCACAAATGACCTTGACCCCCTGGGTCTGTCTGTGTGTCCATCCATCGATCATTCTCCCATCCTTCACCCATCCATCCATTCACCCATCTATACATTCACCCATCTATACATTCACCCATCCATCCATTTACCCATCTATACATTCACCCATCTATACATTCACCCATCCATCCATTTACCCATCTATACATTCACCCATCTATACATTCACCCATCCATCCATTTACCCATCTATACATTCACCCATCTATACATTCACCCATCTATACATTCACCCATCCATCCATTTACCCATCTATACATTCACCCATCTATACATTCACCCATCCATCCATTTACCCATCTATACATTCACCCATCTATACATTCACCCATCTATACATTCACCCAACCATCCATTTACCCATCCATCCATCCACCCATCTATACATTCACCCATCCATCCATTTACCCATCCATCCATTTACCCATCCATCCATCCATTCCTCCATCCATCCATCCATTTACCCATCTATCCATCCATCCATCCATCCAGCCATCCAATTATTCCTCCATTCATCCACCCATCCATTGTTGCCAGTCATGATGTCATGCAGCCATGGTATTGACATAGAATACGTTTTTTCTAATTTGTGTTTGTTCCAGTCCCTGGTTACGGCAGAGCTCTGGGCTTTCAGCCCAAGATGCCTCGCTTAAGGCTGGTACATACCTTCATCTGGTACCTGGTGTACGGGCACCCGCTCAGCCCCCTCCACAGAGACGACGCCCCATCCACCTCCGACCCGGAAGTGAACAAAAACGCACAGGATGCGCCCACTTGCACACCAGGGCCAGGACAAGAAGCGGTAATGGACACACCGGAAGCTGCATCATCGAGCATGATGGCGCAGGAATTGACCTCAAGTGATCAGGGAATGTCAACTGAGGACATGCGCAGTAAGTGTCAAATTCTAGCACTAACAGAAATTAGCTTAGGGGGAAAAGAAGTGCAATGTCTTTGTTTTGAGATATATATATACTATATATATATATACTGTGGATTACATTTTGGAAATTACTCTATGTTCACACACACACACACACACACACACACACACACACACACACTTGTAACCACTGAAAGCAATGCCAAAACAATGACACAAACCTGTCAGGATTGGGCACCCATCACAGCAGGTGGCCAGTCCTATCCTGGGTTGTTGTGACATGCCACTGGGGTCTGTCATTGAATAGAATTGAAATATCACAGTCTGGATTCTCAAAGTACTACTAAATATTATCTCTCCCTTTCTCACACTCTCTCTCCCTTTCCACCCCTTCTCTTTTTCCCTCTCTTCTTCCTTTAAATGCTCTCTCTCTTTCTCTCTCTCTCCCCCCCCCAGTCTATGTGGATGAGATCAGTTGGAAGCGCTATGTTCCTCCACTGCCAGTGCATAAGGAGTTTGGGCCAGGCTGGGCCCTGACCAGCGACATCCTCATCAGCCTGCCTCTCTCCATCCTTATACAAATCATTCACGTCAGCTACAAGGTACACACACACACACACACACACACGCACACGCACATCGACTATACTGTATGTCATTCACGTTAGCTCTATGATATAACTCTATATGTCTGCATTAACTCTATAACTCCATCTGTCGCCATTAACTCTATAACTCCATCTGTCGCCATTAACTCTATAACTCCATCTGTCTACATTAACTCTATAACTCCATCTGTCTACATTAACTCTATAACTCCATCTGTCTACATTAACTCTATGATATAACTCAATCTGTGCATTAACTCTATGAAATAACTCAATCTGTCTGCATTAACTCTGTGGCAGAACTCAATCTTTCTGTATAAACTCTATGATATAACTCCATCTGTCTGTGCTGCAGGTTGATGGTCTGGAGGAGTATGTGAATGACCCGGTGAAGAAGCACTACCTTGTCAGGTTCCTGCCCTCGGCCATGAAGAGACAACTGCTCTACAGACGGTACTGCAAACCCCCCATTTTAATGTACTGTGTGTCCTACAAACCCCCCATCCTCATGTACTGTGTGTCCTACAAACCCCCCATCCGCATGTACTGTGTGTTCTCTCACAGTGACAACAGGGAGTACGTCTTTAGCTTCAGTGAGAGTGGACTTGACTCCTATTCTGCACTTACATGTGACTAACTTACATTATTATAATGCATATACATAACATATACATTATTATAATGTCATTGGGTGTATAGCTGCATATTGTTATGATATACTCTACAGTACGTCTACAGTAGCTCTGACTGATGGTCTCTCAGCTAACAGAAAACATGAGACAATTCTAGCTTGCAGACACCCAGATGTTTATTATTATGTCGTTGTGTGTGTGTTGCTAGGGTATACACTGCATCATTGTTATGTACTCTGCTTTACATTTCTCTTCAGTACCTCTGATTATGATCATGTTTATATTAATTGGTATTTTATTTTGTAGACATGCATATATATATATATATATATATATATATATATATATATATATATATATATATATATATATATATATATATATATATATATATATATATATATATATATATATATATATATGTGGCCTCATAAGCTACCCCTAGGGTATGTCTTGGCGACTCTCTACAAGGATAGAGTGAGGAGACTGGTCCTACCAAACTTGGGAGAACAGCTACTTAGGTTCTATGGTTCGTTTCTAGATGTACCTGCATAGCAAAAGCATTTGCAACAGCTGGGGTGTGTCTAGATTACTAGGCTAACTTTTTCCAAAGCGAATGATTAATGTACCAATGTGGCAATGTGCTCTCTGCTGACAGGAAGTACGTGTTCAGCTTCTGTGAGAGTGTGGAGCGGCTTTGCAGCATGGGACTCATGCAGTTTGGCCCCGTGGAGAAGTTTCATGAGAAAGATCAGGTACTGCTGCTCCCCAACCTCCACAGGAAGCTCTGAGCTTTTTTCCAGACATTTCTCTAACAGGACATTGATAGAAAGTATTGAACAGACATTTCTCTTACAAGGTGTTGATAGAGAGTTTTTAACAGACATTTCTCTTACAAGGCATTGATGGGGAGTTATGGGGAGTGGAATGAGTGAGTTTTGATCCTTGATTGTTGTTGTTATTGTTTAGGTGTTTGTGTACCTGAAGCGTTACGCCACCATCACTGACACCACAACGTGTGAGCCCCACTATAACCTGGCGAAGAGCCCTCGGCCATTTGAGCGTCGCCGCTATCAGTTCCTCACTGCCCAGGACGTAGACAGCTACTGGTTTGACCTGCTGTGTGTGTGCCTCAACACACCTCTAGGTAAACCTCAGAGATTCACAGCTGTTTTAAAATCTCTCTAAGTCATATTTTTAGTTTATTTCATTATTTCTTAGCTCTTTTAAAATCTTTTTTTTTGTATTTTCAGATAGTAATAGTTAGATGCAGAACTTTGTGTATAGAACTCTGTAATAACTCTTACTACCTTTGTCAAATTTTGATGAAAGATTATTTGAAAGATTTAGGTAGTGAGCAGTGTATTGATAAATTTTTTTCATGTTATTTTGCACGTGTCTTTGCAAGGCAAGTCTATTGATCTTTCCCTTAGCAGGTTTCAAACACTTGCTCCCAAGCATGAACACACACACACACACACACACACACACACACTTTGTGTGTTCTTCATTTAGGACTGATTCGTCTCTATGCTGTGGAGGGGCAGGACACAGAGCCGAGAGAGAAGCCAGACCCGCACAAATATCCCAAGACTCGCCAAACGCTTCGGTTAGTCTACACACACACACACACACAGACACACACAGACAGACATGCACACACACACACACACACACACACACAAACAAACAACTAACCATTTTTGTATTTGGTTTCCTCCAGCCGGAGCCGTGACGTGGTAGATGATGGCGTTACCCCCGGCGATGGTTTGGGTGCAGGTGGGCTGGACTCTGAGTTCTACGCCCACCTGAAGAGGAACTGGATTTGGAACTGCCACCTGATTGATAAGACGGCCAAGGATGTGAGTATAGACAAACGGGGCTGAGTGATTTGACAAAAATAAAACTGTTGAATGATTTGAAAAAGTATCTAATTGCAGGTTTGTTTGTTTTTTTTTCCCTCATTGCGGACAGATGTTTCAATTATCCACTATCTAATAAAGTACTATACTGTAAAACTATTAAATAATCATAGTAGTTCATTTGTAGTACGCTTGTAGTATGCATGACTTCTTGGACACGACTTTCAAGGTGCAACTGTCTGTACTGTCAGTCCTTGAGTAAGCAACAGGGGTCCAAATGTTTCTTGGACCCCATTATCACCACTCTCTGTTTTCCTCTTTTTGTTTATATGTTTTGCTGTTTTTGTTTTCTAGAGCACAATAACCCTTCAGACCAGCCCCAGTGTCAGGTTACGCAATCTACTGAACAAACACCTGCTCTCCAAGAATGTCATCGCAGGTGTGTTTGTCTGTGCTTCAGTATGCTTGTGTCCATCTCATTGTCTGCCTTTGTGTGTATGTGTATCCTGACTGTCTGTCTGTGTGTGTGTGTGTGTGTGTTGATCTTCATCTCACTAATCTATCATACCCCCCCCCCCTTTACCACTTACCCAGTGAGTGACAAGAGCAGCCCCAACCAGGCCAAGCTGCTTCTCCCCAAGGTTGTGGAAGAGGAGGTGCAGACGGCCCTGGAGCCCAGCTCCCGCAACCAGGAGAACCGCGGCGGACGCCAGCAGAAACGCAAGCGCCTCCGCAAGCCGCAGAGCACCTCCAAGAAGAAGGAGAAGAAGGAGAGGAAGGCCAAGAAACGTAAGTGGATGAGAG
>JAIFZK010000074.1:255000-272500 GCA_027481765.1 Tenualosa thibaudeaui | reverse complement strand
GAGGAGGATGAGTTGGATGAAGAGGAGGAGGCTGGGCGAACATTGCCTATGTGAGTATAGATGTCATGATACTACACACTACTTACTAAAGGCTGATTCATACTCGTCCTACTCCGTCCATACACAGACACTCAAGCCCACATGCAGACACGCAAACCTTTTTCCGACATGCTCTCCGAGGGTTGACCTATACCTCCCCAATTTTCGAACTATCCATTGAAATGGCGCAGATCCCACAGATAAAGGGAGTGTGTGATTGGTCGGCTCACTTTGTTTTGGCTTCCTGCTAGCCACCGTAGGTAAAGTTAGCAATATGCTAGTTCACAGTGCAAGCTTTGTAAATAATCTCAGACGTTGTTTTGTATACAGTGGAAGGATTTTTTCAATAGGATAGGATGTTTCAATAAAGTTTTAAAATCATCAGCAGGCATTACTTTGTAGGCAGGTATGTGATAAGTTTGCAAGCTAATAGAACAATTGCCTGGCAGAAACTTTGCTCGTAAATAAATAATGTGAATAATTTGGCTGTTGAGAAGTGCTATGTCTGTATTAGCAACATTAACAAAATTATAGAAAGCCAAAAAACCTTTTAATGATTATATTAGTATGTGTCTGGTGGTGTGTGTTGGTGTACACCACACACGGACATACATCGGAGAACTGTGAAAGGAAAACCTGTCTGTGAATACAACTATGTGTCTGCGTATTGATGGGAGTTGCTTGACTAAAAATTAGGCTTAATACCAAGGAATAATACCACAGACAGACCGACAGACAGACACTTTATTTATCTCACAGGACAGATATTTAGGTTAAATGCTTGACATTGCAAGTTGGGATGAAATCACAATAACTTGGGCTAAAGCACTTCAGAGGCAATCTGTCAATGCTGTGAGTACAGATGCCACAATACTAGCATTGCAAACTAGTTTACTAATACTAAGGTCAAATACCTCAAACACATTAGCATTACAAACTAGTATACTAATACTAAGGTCAAATACCTCAAACACATTAGCATTACAAACTAGTATACTAATACTAAGGTCAAATACCTCAAATACATTCCTAGGACAGGTGCCAAGACAAATACTCAACACTGTGGATTGAGGTAGGGGTGGGATGAAATAAAAATGTTATTAACCCTATTTTATGTAACCCTAACCCACTCATTCAGTCAGTTGAATGGCGACTGCTGTGAATGTCAATGAAAGTGTATGTGTGTGTGTGTGTGTGTGTGTGTGTGTGTTGAGAATGTGTTGTTACACAAACGAGTGTGTGTGTGTGTGTATGAGCATTAGTATGTCTATCCCTATCTGCTAGGTTGTTTTACTTAAAATTGTGTGTTTAACTCAAGCGTGTGTGTGTGTGTGTGTGTGCGTGTGTGTGTGTGTGTATGTGTGTGTGTGTCTCCTCAGCCGTAGGGTTGAGGTGAAGGCGTCCCAGGCGTCCCACACTAACTACCTCCTGATGAGGGGCTACTGTATGCCCAGCGTCCTTAGCAACAGACTCAAGGTCACCTCCATGGACAGTGTGGTGGTCAACGCCTGCACTGTCCACGTGCGACTCCGCAAAACGCCCGCACACACACTCTTTAAGGAGAGGGGTGAGCATGCACACACGCACACACACACACACTCTCTTTAAGGAGAGGGGTGAGCATGCACAGACACACACACACACACACACACACACACACACACACACACTCTTTAAGGAGAGGGGTGAGCATGCACACACACACACACACACACACTCTTTAAGGAGAGGGGTGAGCATGCACAGACACACACACACACACACACACACACACACACTCTCTTTAAGGAGAGGGGTGAGCATGCACAGACACACACACACACACACTCTTTAAGGAGAGGGGTGAGCATGCACAGACACACACACACACACACTCTTTAAGGAGAGGGGTGAGCATGCACAGACACACACACACACACTCTTTAAGGAGAGGGGTGAGCATGCACAGACACACACACACACACTCTTTAAGGAGAGGGGTGAGCATGCACAGACACACACACGCACACTGTCCATATCCAGTCATATACACACGAATGAGTAGGCTATGTATACCTATTTACAGATTTTACAGTCTTTTTGCTTTTTTACTCTATTTAAATATACAATTAATTTCTCTTTCTCTCCTCTGTTTCTCTCCCTCCCTCCTTTTTTTTCTTTTACCTCTCTCTCTCTCTCTCACACCATCCGTCCATCCTCCTCTCTTTCTCAGACTCGCCCATCCTGTCTGCGTTCCTCCAGCCGGGCTTGCGAGGCGTCCCCGAGCGCTTCACCCGCATCTTCCGTGCCAGTGGCTCCGACGTAGCTGGCGTGGCGCAGCGCTGCGAGGACGAGCTGGACTACGGCATCGCCGACGTGAGCGCCGCCCTGGAGGTGTGGAGCCGTGCCGACGAGGGCCGGAGCTTCGGCACCGACCGCCGGGAACTCCTCGGGAGCCTCGGCCACCTGGTGGAGACAGAGGGGCAGCGCAAGAGAAGACTGCAGGAATACATAGAGGTGTGTGTGTGAGAGAGAGAGAGAGAGAGAATAAAATATATAGAGCTGAGGGGGAGAGAGAAAGAGTTGAATTGAGTTGAGGTGAGAGAGACAGGGAGAGAGTATAAATAGAGGGGGAGAGAGAGAGAGAAAGTATGAATGTTTTTTTTTTTTGCCCCATCATATATAGAGGTGTGTGTGTGTTAGAGAGAGAGAGAGAGAGAGAGAGAGAGAGGAGGAATATAGAGGAAGAGAGGACTGCAGGAATAAGGAGGTGGAGGGGAACATGCAGAAAGAGCTAGTGAGCTTTAACAGGTCGTTATTTGTCATTTTTAATATTTTTCATTCTTATTTTTCTCCTCATCTGCATTCCTCGCTACTCCCTCTTTTTATTTCCCGACTTTTTTTCCCTCCTCCTCTGTACCTCTCCGTCTCGCTCTTTTTCACTCTTCACTACTTTCTATCTCTTCCTTCCGTCCTCCACTACCCCGTTCTCTGTGTACCACCATCCATCCATCCTCCATCCTCCCATCCATCCATAGGACCTGGTGTCGCTGCAGGAGCTGGTGGAAGCTGGCGGTCTTTCGGTGCGGCTGGTGTCGCGGCGTCACGCCCAGCCCTGGCTCCTGCACTCGGTGTGCGTGGTGCCCCAGCCGGGCCAGGCGTCGGCCAACGCCCTCCACGCCCTCCGAGCCCTCAAGCTGCCCGAGTGGCGCCAGGAGCAGCGTCAGAAGGAGCACCAGCGCCAGGAGCAGCAGGAGAAGAGGGAGAAACGCCTCCTCCTCGTCCGCAGGAGGACTCTGCAACAGCAGCACCAGCAGGGTGGGGGGAAGGGGGAGGAAGAAGAGGAGGAGGAACATGCTGGAAGAGGAGAGAAGGAGAGAGGAGAAGGAGGAACGGAGGAGCAAAAGAACCTGGGGACTGAGAAGGATGATGAAGAAAGAGGAAGAGGGGGAGAAGGTGTTGTAGTGCAGGAGGAGAAAAAGAGGAAGGGGGAGGAAGATGAAAATGAGGAAGGAGGTGAAGGAGGGCCGCCACCGAAGAAGCGGGTGGCCATGGAGAGGGGTGGTGGTGGGGTGGTGGTGGACTGTGTGGGGACTGGGAGGACAAGCGGAGAAGGTGGTGCTGAAGATAACGTCAGTGACGCCAGTGCCATGGAAACCGAGATGCTGAAGGAGGATGCTGGGAAACAAAAGGGAGGTGCTTGTGGTGAGGAGGACAAGGAGGGAGCACGACAGGAGGAGCAGGAGCAGGAGGATACCAGCTGGATAGAGGAGGCAGAGAAGAACAAGATCTTGGGGGTCGAGTCGGCGGGGATTGACGTAGAGGTAGCCGGGAGTGGCGTGTCATCAACGTGCGACGACCAACAACAAGCAGATCTAAAAGGTGTGTGTGTGTCTGTGTCTGTGTCTGTGTCTGTGTCCGTGTCCGTGTGTGTTTTGAGGATCCTTTGTTTGAACATGCTACCGACAAAAACACAGAAGTAGACTGATGCTGAGATGTGTTTCTAATCAAAAACACAGAAGTAGACTGATGCTGAGATGTGTTTCTAATCAAAAACACAGAAGTAGACTGATGCTGAGATGTGTTTCTAATCAAAAACACAGAAGTAGACTGATGCTGAGATGTGTTTCTAATCAAAAACACAGAAGTAGACTGATGCTGAGATGTGTTTCTAATCAAAAACACAGAAGTAGACTGATGCTGAGATGTGTTTCTAATCAAAAACACAGAAGTAGACTGATGCTGAGATGTGTTTCTAATCAAAAACACAGAAGTAGACTGATGCTGAGATGTGTTTCTAATCAAAAACACAGAAGTAGACTGATGCTGAGATGTGTTTCTAATCAAAAACACAGAAGTAGACTGATGCTGAGATGTGTTTCTAATCTGAATGAATATTTTAGATGTTGAGGGAGAAGAACGGTCTAATGATGGTCAAATGGTGGTGGTGATATACAACTATTACTAATGAATTCTGTGTGTGCTTCTCTTCTCAGGTGCTGTTGAATGTTTGGCCCCTTCAGAGGATCAGTAAGTGTTTCTGTCTGTCTGATTAGTTTTTTTCTGTCGATCTGATGAGCTTTACTTGACCCCCAGACTAATCTCTTACCAATCCTGCTCTTATCCTAATAAATGTCTTTCTCTGTCCCTCTGTTTTTTTTCTCCCTCCCCATCCCTTTCTTTCTCCCTCTCCTCTTCTCTCTCTCTACCTCTCTCTTTCACTCTCCTTCCTTCTCTTGCCACACCTCCTGTACTCTTCCTTCCTCTCTTTCTCTCCTCTGTGTTCGCTCTCTCTCCTTCCTTCTCGCTCCCTACCTCTCTTTCTCTCTCCTCTGTGCTCTCTCGCTCTCCTTCCTTCTCTCTCCCTACCTCTCTTTCTCTCCTCTGTGCTCTCTCGCTCTCCTTCCTTCTCTCTCCCTTCCTCTCTTTCTCTCCTCTGTGCTCTCTCTCTCTCCTTCGTTCTTTCTTTCTTCCTGTCTTTCTTTCTCTTTTTCTTCTACCTACCCTTCTCTCCTTTCCTGCTCCCACTCTCTCCTCCCGCAACCCCCTTCATCCCTCATCCCTCATCCCTCTCTCAGGTCTGTCGATCACATCAGTTTCATCAGTCGCCCGTGGCGTTCGGTGGATGGTTCGGTAAACCGTGCCGTGTGTAAGGGCCTGCTGGAGGGGCTCCTGGACCATGTCATGAGCCGGCCCGGCATCACCGAGGCCCAGCTAGTTCAGCACTATACGCGCGTGCTGCAGCCCGTTGTCGTCATTGACATCATGCAGGTGAAATGAACAAATATGAACACACACACACACACACACACACACACACACACACACACACACACACACACACACACACACACACACACACACACACACACACACACACACGCGCACATGTATACATGTATACATGTCAGAAGCTGGCCCGGCATCTCCGAGCCCCAGCTTGTTCAGCACTACACACTTGTGCTATATAGCCTGTCGTCGTCATCGTTCATGTTTACCTTAACTGCATGATGTTGAACACACACACACTAACACGCACACACACACTTATACACTGCTCAAGCACAGCCCTCACATGGTGGTGCAACTCACCATCATTAACATCATACAGGTGAGATAAACAAACACACCCACCGACAGCACTACACTGGACCATTCATACTGTAGTCTGTTGCCCTCTGGGATACTGTTATGTATTACAGCAGGGGTCTCCAGCAGGTAGCTCTCCAAAGGAAATGTAAATACATGTCATAACACGGTCACAAAAGTTTTCAAACCTGCTCAAATCTCTATGAAATCAAAATTCAAACATCCTGCCCTGTCTGGTACAAAAATTATCCCAGTTTTACAAGGATACAGGGAAATTTTATTGTCACATGCATATGGTTACTGAGTGTAAAAATGTTTCTCTACCTTTTTGTGCATGGGTAGGGGGGGGTAAGTGTATATAGTGCATAAAGTCCATAGGGGAGGTGGCTAAGGGTTGCATTAAGATGGATTATGTAAAAGAAAGTACATATTGTTGACAAAGGGCAAGAGCTATGTGGCTTGCTTGGGGAGGGGGGTGCGGGGGCAAATTACAATACTCCCACACATTAACAAGGGGGACCATGGGGCATGTTACTGCTCTCACATGAGAGGTGATGTCAGTAGTGCCGACCATATTTGGCTATGTAACCATGGAAAATAAAGGTCAGTATTTTTCAAGCAAGGAGAATATCTTTCTCCCCACAAATTTAGATGACACTTTAGATGAGTGTTTGCACTGTGCTGTATTTGTTCAAGATGGTAAAAGACGTTTAACTCCAGGACTATTAATAATACAGATGTACATTTATTTACATTTGTGCATTTAGCAAACACTTTTATCTAAAGCGACTTACATTTGTCAACTATCAACTACATCAGGGCCAGTCTCCTCTAGAGCAACTTAGGGTTAAGCACCTTGCTCAAAAGGCACAACAGTGGCAGCTGGAATTCAAACCCACAATTTTCAAGCTACTTAGCATGCTAGCCTTAACCACTACGCCTCATTTGAGAGTAGTAGTGTGGCCACATAGAATTTGTCAAAGTAGCTCTTGAAGGTAAAAAGGTTGGGAGACTCCTGTATTACAGTAATGAGTAGGTAGCTACAGTAACAGTGATGATAACAATATTTCTGTCTTTCTCCCCTAACCACCCCCCAACCCCAGACTCTGGTGGAGCTGGGCTGTGTTCAGAGACGTTACGTGTGTCCAGTGGCCAGCACCTCCCTTTTCTCGCCTCTGCAGTGTCCGGACGTGTGTGGGGAGGAGGTGGCGGCATGCGTAGGCTACACGGCCTTCTACGAGCCCGCTGTGGAGGCGGGCCTCCTGCTGGCCAAGGCCTTCCCCCACGAGAAGAACTGGAACCACTGGGCAGCCCTGCAGAACCAGTACCTCAAGCAGCAGCTGCAGAAACAGAAACAACAGCAGCAACAAACAGCTGCTGCAGCAGCGGAACCTACAAATGCAGTGTCAGAACTGTCAACAGCAGCAGCAGAAACAGCGACGGGATCTGCAGGAGCAGCAGAAACAGCGACGGGATCTGCAGCAGCAGCAGAAACAGCGACGGGATCTGCAGCAGCAACAGAAACAGCGACGGGATCTGTAGGAGCAGCAGAAACAGAAACAGCGACGGGATCTGTAGGAGCAACAGAAACAGCGACGGGATCTGTAGGAGCAACAGAAACAGCGACGGGATCTGTAGGAGCAACAGAAACAGCGACGGGATCTGCAGGAGCAGCAGAAACAGCTACGGGATCTGCAGGAGCAGCAGAAATGGCAACAGCAGCAGAAGGTTCAGCAGAGTGATGTCGGGAACATGTGACTGTGTGTGTGTGTGCGTATGTGCGTGCGCGTGTCATGAGACTGACTGAAACTACCGTCTTATGCTCTTTTTCTTTGACTCTGACTTATACAATCTCTGACTCTCAAACTGAATGTAATTCTTGTAAGTAAACATTGTGATGTTTTGTTGTTCTTTTTATTTGTTGGTGAAATAATGCCAAATTAATAAACTCCTTGCAGTGTTTTAAAAATGTTCATGGGATGAAATGTTTATTGAACACAGCAAAGAAAAAAACACATGCTCACTGGAATAGATTTTAATATATTATGGAAAAGCGTACAATATATGTTCATCTTTTGAAATCACATCAAATGTGAAGTTATAATTTTGTCACATTTTTATTCACAACAGAATTTTTTTCTCATTATCCTGCTCAGTGTACATGTAATGCTGCAAAAATAACAGAACAAAAAAAAAAAAAACATGAAATATTCACAAAACATTGCACTGTCTTTCCTGCTTCTTGGAAATGACTGCTGAAAGCCATCCCCCTGCCAAACACACCGACACACGTGCACACGTAGACACACACACAAAACAAAGGAGATGAAAAGATCCATTTCCAAAAGGTCAAAGGTTACATAATCTTTCCTTGTCAGATGTGCTTGCTTCTTTTACAGCACTCTGATAAGTTTTTTTTTTCTTTATCATTTTCTGTATTTCAAGTGAGAGCCCTTGTCCCAGACACCAGACAGCTACTGCTACAACCACTAAAGCACATAAAAACACAAGCCTAGCTAGTAATTTCTGATGTAAACAAGGTTATCTCACGCACTCCCACATCCTCAAAATAACCTCAGATCAGGAGTCAAGTGCCCTAGCCAGTCGACCAAAATGTCCATGCAACTGACCAGGAGGCTCTTCAGATGTCGGGAGGAAGGAACTAACATTCTACGCAAGTAGGCTAGCTGGCATCTGTTACACTGACTCGCCTTTGCATACTGCGTGTCTCTTGAGGTACCCATGGTTTACGCAACTCACAAATCCCACGGAAAGTTGCACACACGTTTTAACACTAGCTGCCTGCTACCTGGTGCTAGCATGCCCAACTTCAATGTCACTATTGCTTTAAAAATACAAGTAAATAGCCCTTAAGGTTTCTTAATGATGCCACACACGCTCGCTCTCTTAAGAAATTCAATAGCAATCAGTCAAACTTTGTTGTTGGTTTGATTTCTTGACTACAGTAGGTATATGTGTTCTAGGCTAAGTGTGTGCAGTACTGGGCTAACTAGCGTATGGCTTTCATTCCTTGAGGGTTAGTCACAGGCCCCTGTGGACAGAGAGGAAGGTCAGGTCTAAGGAAATGCTACTCCTTGTGGTAATGAACCAATTCCTTTAAAGAGGATATGGGCACTTTCCACTGGAAAATGTTTCCATTGAACCTTTCAGTAGATTATTGGAGAGACTTCAATCCCACTGGATGTCATATCACGCCACGTTTTTAAAGGCCGTCCTCAGTATTCAAAAATATTTTTGTAGTAAGCCTACTCTCTGAACCTGCAGTTCCTGCTCTGTCCACAGGGTGCTGCTAGCTAGGCTACATAGAGCAAGCTTCATCATGCTGTTTCAACCTGCAGTTTTGCACTTTCATGCATAGATATATAGACTATGTGTGTATGGTTATGTGTACAGTTTCAGTTTCTTATTCGACAATAGAGCTCACCTAAAAACAACAGGTTTCACATTCTCTGTGTTGATAAAGTTACATCTCTAAGTACTATGTGCTTGTTTAGTCCTGATGAGAAAACATTAAGAAGAAGAAGTTGCAGTATAATTACCTGTATTAAAAAAAACACTGAAAGGTTTGGTAGCAAAGCTAAGACAGGCGGTGAGTTTTCACCAACAACCCTTATAAACAAGATAAGCCTACACATGGCCATTTCTGGAAAACACACAAGGTCTGCACAATAGTAACATTTTGTGTAAATCCAGTCCTCATAATACAGACTTAAGCATGCTTAATAGGGCTCTCAGATGTTGGGACAAGTTTATGGGATTTGGATTGGGTCCCGGACTGCCAATCACTGGATGCAATAGACAAATCATACCATGTTAGGCATTCATGGTAGGTTCATAATGTTTTCTCACCTGGTTGAAGTGCAACTTATTTCCAGTGACAAATGCTATGGTAACACTGCATGTAAGGTTTAGTAGGAAAAGACTACATGCAGAGGTTTTAGGAGACACAGCTGCATAGCTGAAATCCATAGGCTTAAGCTGTTGAGGATGAGGTAAGATAATATATCTGTGGACCTCTTTCATTGTCTGCTCCTAAATGTCTGCCATGTTAATCCTTGTGAGCGTTTATTCATACAATCCATGGACATCAAATAAAGTGACAATACAATTAGGATTGTTTAGCCCTTAAAGTTGACAGATGTCTAAGTGTGAGGTGCTTTGCTTGTCTCTGTGAGTGTGTGTGTGTGTTTACAATGGATCATGTTGTGTTTTTTGTAAATGTTTTGTCTGCATTTATTAAATCAGCAACTTGGGTGTATGCTGTGCAATATGTAAGTTAGCATGCAGATGTTAGTAGCATCTGATTGTATACCAATTGTATGCATGTGATTTTGTCTGGTGTGTGTGTTGGGGGGGGGGGGGGGGAGAATGATTATCTGGATATGAGTGAGCTTCCCTGTGATTGGTTGGAGGAGGTAGTGCCGACACTGAGCTGTGAAAATCTGCTGTGACATGACTCCAGACTGCTCATCGAGCCTCTGAAACACACACATGTGAAGCACACACAGACATACACACTCATGTGTTACACAGAAATATGTATGCATTTGGAAGGATTTAACACAATTATCCAGATCATTTGGAACAACATAGACTGAATTCACAAACCACAGGCACAGGAAAATTAAATAGAAAAAGTTTCCTTGCCCCCTTCAGCAACCTCGAACAATAGGGCTAAGGATTGATTGACTCTGCACTATTGCTTTAAAGGGGACATAGAATGGATCAATAGAATGGTGTACCTTGCTCTCTGATGTCAAAATAAAATATATTCAACTCATCAACTCATAACTCATCAAAAATAAGCTCAAGTGCAATTTTACAAGCCCAATTAAAACCTTATGTTTAGGCTGGGCACTGAAATGTTCCTTCTGGCTAAATGGCGCCCTCTTTACCAAACGCTTTGTGCCATTTGCCATCACATGTAGACTTTGTTCTATGTCGCCCATGTTTTAGTGGCTATTTAAGTTTATATATAAAAGAAGGCTCAAACATGTCTCATGTCCATGACAGCTCTTTAGCCATGCACAACCTTTCCTTATTCATAAATGCCAAAAATAGTTTTCCATTCTATGTCTTAAAGGGGTTCAGAGCTTAGGGTTAGGAGGGCATTAGGATTTAGCCTGGTATCTCCCTGTCCCAAATGTCATGTGATCTCTCTCTCTCTCACTTACCTGAAGTCGTGTGATGCGAGCACCTCGGTGTAGTACATGACCTTACACCTAGGGGCGGAGCCCTGCAGGGAGGCCAGCACATCATCCATTCTGGAGAGGGAGGGACCAGAGCTGGGGGCGTGGCCGGTGGCCTTCCACTGCAGAATGTAGATACCAGGCCAGCGGGTGACGTGAGATCCCTGAAAGAGAGAAAGATGTTTTTTAATTAAATATTACCATTTATATAAATATTGCATCAAACATGACAGTACTGATTTTGTTTCCTTACCTCGTTGGCATCTTGAAAAGTTTACAAATAGAATAGACAAACAATGCTGTTTGTGTTCCTATTCCATCTGTAAACACTTTAAGATTCAAGTGTGTGTGTGTGTGTGTGTGTATGTATTCACCTGTATGCTCTCTCCCTCGTGACAGGTGAGAGAAGACTCCACCATGCTATAGTCCACTCCCAGCACCCAGACCCTGTCAATTAACTGCACGTTATTTACAACAGGCGTCGACCCAGTCGCCTCTCTCTTCACCGGTTGAGGGGTCCTTTTGGAGTGAAAGATGTTGAAGACCACGTCCCCTTTGAGGATGTCAAAGTCCCATGTGATCACAGATGAGCCCTCCACAATCTCAATCATGATCTGAAAAAAACAATCACCAATCATCGATACTATCATTTTACAATTACAATGAATATAACAGGTACACTAAAAGTGCACTTTGAAGAATCCTTGATTAATCACATCTGTAGAATAGATGCCTTGAGAAAATGTTTTCGCTCCAATATTTCCCTTGTAATTAGAATTAACAAATCAGAACGCTTGTAATGAGAATCAACCAGTAATGAATGTCAGTCATGGAGAGTGGTTGGATGCCTTAAAAAGAGGTTGTGGTATTCCATCCACATGATTAGTGATATGGGATAATGACCTCATGTGGTGCTCCATTAAAGACTTGTGCTGATTGGTAGATGGTGTCGGCCCACAGGCGTATGTGGTCGGGATTGTCCAGGTCCTCCTCTGTCTGGTAGTAGGACTTGGGCACCTGACCGCCTTCAGGAACATGGCACTGCAATTTATTTATATATTTTACAACATGTTCATTACATATTTATTACAATGTTCAATTAAACATTTATTTCATTTGAATATGTTTAATATGCACACAATGTTTTATTACACCTTAATAAATTACTATTATATGTTTATTACGGGCTAAGGTCCTGGTTTTCTTGGTAATGGTAAACATGGTAAAACAAGGTATTACTGTTTTGTAACACATGTAAACATAATGTTTATAGCTATTATTTACTGTCTTTTTGTCCCTAAATACAATAATTAAAATGTAGTGTAAAATTTATAATGTATCAACTGAAAAGCAAATTCCTGGGCAAAAGTCTTGGCTCTAAATTGCACCTAAATTATTTAGCCTCAGGTGCCCCCTGCTGTTGGATATGTGTAATGAGACACATACAAAGCCACTTTTGACAATACTTCAACAATTAATTCTGCAAAGTTGATGTCTTGAAAAGCAAAGTTGTTTTGATGATTCCTCCATTACCAGGCAGTCTCCACCCAGGAAGTCAGGGATGATCTCCTGGTCGATGTAGTCCACCAGGCCACCAGGGCCTTGGTAGTTATTCCCACTGTAGACCAGGAACTTCTGACGAGTATTCTCATTGATGAACGGACTCACCTGTGAGGAGAGAGAGAGAAAGAGAGAGAGAGCATGTTTTGAGTTCTCCTTCTCTGCATTAATTGTGGGGAAATTCCATGTATGTTTTACCACATCCATAACGTCAATATATAATGCCATGAATCCATGAAACATAATCCATATAAAATATGCTATGAAAATGTATTCAACATAATGAAATAATACATTGTGACATTCTGTTTATCATCACATTCATGATGCTTGAATTACTTTTAGACCTCTTGTTGTTTTGTATTTAAATAAATGAACCATGTGCAGCCAAATGTGAATTAGTGAATTAGGAACTGCAGTATAAATTTGTTCTCATTTCAGTTAATCTGCGCAAAGGTTGTTATGTCTGATATCCCCCTCCCCTAGGAACAGACCAGAGTCCAGAGTACGGGGAAGACGCGTGGTGCTCGGACAATCAGCAGTCGGCCCAGCGTCTCAGGGTAGTTGGCCTCAACCACCTCAATGATGCGCAGCAAAGCCTTCACGCCCGGCCGCCACAGGTGACGCATATTTAGGCCCTCCAGGTCCACAAGGCAGGTCCAAGACCTGGGCACAGGTGGGACGAGCAGTGGAATAACAGGTGTGACATTCACCAAGAGGTGGAACATGCAATAGGTATGACACCAACGGACAAAGTCATTGCCATCTGATTTGTAAGATTAAATGTAGCATAGAGGAATGTTACAGCAGACTTATGTATGTCAGACCAGGAAAACAACCAATACAGATATGGCACTGAAGGAGTCAGATGAGTTTATATTGGTTTTGGTAATGGTAGTGGTGTGTGAGCTACTCACGAGATTGGTCTGCCAAATATTTTGGTGTTCTCCTCACACCTTTTCTGGCCCTCCTCGTTGATAGACAGAACCTGTGGAGGGGAGTCCCATCATTACAACCGGCAGCTGGACATGGTTCCTAGCAAAGGACATGGTTCCTAGCAAAGGACACGGTTCCTAGCAAAGGAAGTACTGTTCTGTTTTTGCCTTCATTACAGCAAGGTCCTAATTTATTAGCAGAAATTTAGCAACCCCTAGATACATGCACTCCATCACATTTAATAATGCTTGTCCTTTTTCAAATCAATAAATGAAATGTTTGATGTGTGTGTGAGTGTATGTGTGTGTTTGAGCACTGTACTGTTGTGTGTGTGTGTGTGAGAGAGAGAGAGTATGTGAGTGTGTACTGTACATATGTGTGTGTGTGTGTGTGTTTATGTGTGTGTGTGTGTGTGTTTATGTGTGTGTGTGTGTGTGTGTGTAAGTTTAGAGTATGTGTATGTGTGTGTGACAGTGACTAACTGGTCTTCATCCTATAATGTATACAGTGTGACTGTGCACCAGTCCGTACGTGTCGGAGCAGTGTCTCCTCGCCCACTGCTTTGACCAGGCCCTTGGTGTCCATCTGACCCAGCCTCAGGATGTAGAGCGGCCGGCCCTCATGGTCGTGGTGATGCCAGCCTCCGGCGTAGTACTCCACCAGGCAGCCAGGAGGCGCCCACGTCTCCAGGATGTAATCCACCTGGAACTGCTTGCGCCAGGTGAGCGACTGGCAGAGCATGTCACGCGCCTTCTCAAGGTGGAAGTCACGGGCACGCAGGAAACGCAGGATGTGCTCGTCCTTAGGGATCTGATGGAGGGAGGGAGGAAAGGGAGGAGATGGAGAGAGAGAGAAAAATGAAAAGAAAGATGTTGGCAGGGGGAGGAAAGAAGAGAGGGAGGGAGCAAAAGGAGAGGGAAAAAAAACAAAGATAGGAGGCAGCATTGGTAGAGCGAGAGAAATAAAGAAGAGTCAAGACAAAGAAGAGGAAGCAGTAAGATGACGAAGAGAGACAAAGGAGAGAGAGAGAGAAGGAGGGAAAGATAAACACAGACAGATGGCAGAGAAAAGACAGCCAATGACGAGAAGTGTAACACGGAGAGGGGGAGTAAAGAAAATAACATGACGCAGAGCAAGATGGAGAGAGAAACAGATTTTCAACCAATTTCCAAGTTTATATTCATAGTCATTTTCATCAGTGCTTATGACACAATGCTGTCCAGTGCAGAACGTTTCCAACACGCTCCTTCATTCACATTATTTTATTTGCTTTCCAAAATCAACCCAGAGTGAGCAGTACAAGTCAGACTTGGAAGTGACAGTGGATAAAATTCCTATGGCTGCCCGAGATGATTTTGGATGGCAAATAAAATAAAATAAAATAAAAATAAATAAAATTTTACCATCAGCCAGAAACCTGTGCTAGTGCATGCAACATGCTTTCCTCATGACAGTCTCCAAACACAATGTTCAGGCAGAGGAACCAGAAGGGATTGATTGATTGATCCAAACAAACCACAGCACACAAGATAAAAGTCTGAACAAGATATGTGTGTGAAAGTGCATGTGTGTGTGTGTGTGTGTCTGTGTGTATCTGAGCCACCATGTCAAGAGAGCAAGAGATCATGACAGTCAGACAGAAAGAAAGAAAGAATCTTTTACTATTGTACAAGTTGCTGTTTAAATAATTGAAATGAATTGAATCGAAGAACGAAAGAAAGAAAGCCTGTGCAAGACAGTAAACATCAATTAAAAAAGTGACGTCAAACGGCAGGTGACAGGTGGCAATACTGCGTGTATGCTACTTCAATAAAAAACACAGCTGAGACACACACACACACACATACACACACACACACAGAGTCTTCCCTTGAGAGCACGTGGCAGTGAGTGCATAAATATCTATCATTATAAATATCCCTTTACAAATGCCGCTCAGCATTTTCTTGGCAGAGAGAAGAATCTGCTGGAAGAAGCACTTTAAAAAGACTAAGATGATTAATCATCCAGGTGCCCTCCCCCATACACACTCAGTCACACTCACAGAAACACACACACACACATACACACACACACACACTTTCAGTCACATTTCCACGCGCACATACACACCCATTTCATTTCACTGTTATCCTTTCATGGACTAAAACAAATGAACAACTCTAGATCTCTTTTTTTCTCCATATCTTTCCTTGGTCTTTTGGCTCATTTTTGGTCACACTCTAGAACTTTCTCTCCTTCCCTCCCTCCTTCTCTCTCCTTCCCGACCCCTCTCCATCTAAGAGAGAGAATGCCACACAGAATAAATCAACACAATAACTAAACATTGGAGTCTGCATCAGCAAACTACACTATCAATTGAAAGCGGCAAAAGTCTATTAAGATAAGACAACACCACAACATTATCTATCACCAACTGTTTTTCTTCTGTTGACAATGGACGACCATCAATTCCATTATTGCCCTTGGAGAACTCTGATCTATATGTACCCATGGCGATCAATTTGCCATTCTCATTCTATCTCCCTCCCTATCCTGCCCCATTCACGTTGTACATCATGTTTACTTCACACACTAGATATCAGGTATAAGGTAAGGTGTGTATGAAAATTAGCCAGGCTAGCGTTGCCTTGTGCTTCTGCTCCATTTCTCCTTAAGCTCCACCACTGCGTCAGGGATCTCCACCGGCTCTGAGCTGTAAACTAATCAGCAAACAGAATGAGGGCTAAAAGTGATTTTCACATTTACATTTATGCATTTAGCAGGCGCTTTTATCCAAAGCGACTTACATTGTACATTGTCAACTATCAATTGTTCAGGGTCAGTCTCCCCTAGAGTAACTTAGGGTTAAGGGCCTTGCTCAAGGCCACAACAGTGGCACCTGGGATACGAACCCACAACTTTTCAGGCTACTTGCACGCTAGCAAATTCAATAGCTAGCTAATTCAAACGGCACTGTAACACACGTCACAACCAGGCAGTAGATTGATTGGTTGAAGCAGAAAAGATCTGGCCACCAGGAAGCAAACATATGCCAGTGGATAGGTTTCAGATGCTTTGCACAGAGGGCAAAGGCCCAGGCTATCATTAAATTCAATAATATCATCAATAATATAATTTTCTTATCACAAAAATTTATTTTTGTCAATACTATCACCATTTGATATTTCAGTATTTCGATATGTGTCATGCAACCGAATGTAGAACATTTAATACATCATCACATTAATGCGTTGCGTTCCCTGATCTACTCAAGCAAAGTTTGCATCACTGCTACAAGTTTCCAGCATTCACACAACATGGTTCTCACATGACACATGTGCAGGCCCACACTGTATAAAGAGCTTATGTGAAGCAGGACTAGAGAGACTTGTAGAGGTCATGACATAACATGGTCTATTCTAATGAAACAATAGAGAGGCAGGAGTTATAGAGATCAGAGGAGACCTGCACACCTGTGCACATGTGAATACAGGTCAAACCATCTACTTGACATGCTGTCTCAGATGAACACATGCACACATACACTCACTCACAAACACTCACAAACACGCACACACACACACACACACAGGCACAAGTGCATGCACACACACACACACACACACACACACACACACACACACACACACACACAAATAGTTACGTAATTCTTTTTACCTTCTCAGCTTTCCACTCTCCTGTTTCTGACTAGAAGGAGGGAGATCAATGCACCAAGAGTCACTCACACTCTTACCACACAACTAAAACATATAAGACTGCTGCACTGCTAACACATGACCCCTATGCCTAACCATAACACTAAAATACCATCTGCAATGACCCCTATGCCTAACCATAACACTAAAATATCATCTGCAATGACCCCTATGCCTAACCATAACACTAAAATACCATCTGCAACGGTAGAAAACCACAATAAGAAATCTATATGGATCACGGACAAACATGAAATAAATTTGATTCAGGTAAAACTTCTGGTATGACTTAAAAACATATGCATACTGAAATAAAATATTTTAATTACTTAATTTTTATGCTAATTGATCAATCAATTTTACTCAATTGCTGTGGGAGTTTAAGCTAAAAACAAATGGTAAATGCCTACAACGTGTAACGACATAGATACACGTCAACATGGATACGCTTGGTGTGCAGGCACATGATGTGTGTGAGACAGAAGTGCA
>JAIFZK010000074.1:220000-247500 GCA_027481765.1 Tenualosa thibaudeaui | reverse complement strand
TCTCACACACACACACACACACACTGATAGATCTGGGTCACATAAGGTAGGAGAAATGAAGGAGACATTTTACCACATGCAGCATAGCCACAGTTACCACACTCTATCAACCTCCCCCTCCCACCCACAAGACCTCGTAAAGGAGCTCTTCTCTCTCCTGGGTCCCCACTCACAATCCACAGGAAGGGTTGCTGCTGCTCCACCCATGTCTTGCCAATTGCCCAATAGGAACACTTAGAATGAAGATGTAAGAAAACTGGTTCATGGCTGTTACAATGTTGGTGTTTTCATTCTGGAAAAGTATTGAATGGTTGCTTACTCATATCTAAAATGTACAATTATTTACAGTTTTGAAAGGGTAGAAGTTGTTTTGTGTGTTTTTCTTCCAGAAGAGTACAGTACAGTACAGTACAAAAATCATCCAACCAGCCAAACCATCAAACTTCATGTGATAACATGCCTGAATGTGGTCAGCCAAGATGTTCCATCATGTCCCAGCCAGCCTGTTAAACTGGACATTGGCTGGAAATGGCTTAACCAGCACGATTGGTGACAATAAGAGGCTTGAAACCACATACATACGCACCTTATACTGGGGGTTGTAGCCTATCAGTGCATAATATCTACACTGTATCAATACATACTTATCAATACAAATGATCATTAGACTATATCATAACCATCATAATTAATGTTAAATTCAACTTAAATTCAAGTGTTCTGATATGACACAGGCACACATCTATTGCAATGCAAATATCAGCACGTTTTTCTTTTCATCTTCATAATTTTATTATTGTCTAGGCGTGTTTTCCTTGTTATGCAGCTGACTCAGTGTTCAAACCACACCTAGTACTAACACAATCATATGGTCTCTCTTTCACACTCGCGGACACAAACACACACACACACACACACACTCATACACTCTCTCTCACACACACACACACACACACACACACACACACACACACACACACTTTTGGCAGATTCCTATGGCATTGCTGTGTAAGCCCCTCTAGATTCCTCAGGAGTCAAAGGCAAGGACAGAGAGCTAAATGCTTGGACACACACACACACACACTCACATACACACACACATGCACACAAAACTACATTTTACAGACAATCTCTCTCACTCAAACCACAACGGATTTTAAGAGAAACATGATCCCAACACAGTTAGCCATAATTAGTAAAGGTGATACAAGTAACACACATACACACACACAATGTCAACCCCCACTATTAGCAGAGAGGTCATTTTTTGGACGTTATCAGAGATCATTCCTTCATTCCCCCTCTCTCTCACACACACACACACACACACACACACACAATTAAGAGCAGCGCTTGTGCGCAGACATACACATTCTCATACACAGGTTCCAGCACCTCCAACGTTGTATCTGTAGTCGGTTCTTTTGAAGGCTTTCTTCCTGATTCGCCGCTTCCCATTCTACTTATTGCGGTTTGTGAAAACAAACTGTTGCCGTGGAGTTGTGTTACATTTTGCACCTATGCACATGAGGTAAACACTGGATGTGCTCCATGTGTTTTGTTTGTTTGTTTTTTTGTCAGGCCACTGGTCTGAATAAATACCGCCCTGAAACGTGATTTTTTAACCAAAATTATTTATTTCTTTAAAATGCTCTGCTCTCTGTCAGAACAAGTTTCATTCTCATCAAGGTTGTATTGTTCCTCGGTGATTTCATTATGTGATTAAGGACAGCTACTAATAGATCACTTTTTTAATGGGCTTTACATGTCTTTTTTAGCCAGGGGTGTCACTAATTATGGAGGGGGACATGCATACACACACACACACACACATATATATATACTGTACACATGCACATGCACATGTTCATATACACACATACTCACTCACTCACACAGACAAGCAACGCAGACACACACATGTATGTATGCAGTTTTGCAGAGTCTGTGCACTGGGAGGGCAGTCTGAACATATAAATGTCTACAGGTCAACACAGGAGCTATGCTACACACACACACACACACACACACATTATATATTTTCAGACACACACAAACACACACACACTATATATTTTCAGACACACACACTCACTTGCACATGTGTCCTGGGGAACTATATATATAACCAGAACTCTGAACTTGAGACGGACAGGCACAAATATACACACACAACCATGCAGACAATCCATATAGTTACATACAAACAAACACACACGCTATGTCCTGGGGAACTGTATGTCCAGAACTCCAAACATCATTTCCAGTGATCAGCTGATTCAGAGCTTTTTCACTTCATCCAGCCATACACTCATCAACTCCATTTGTTTTACCTCAAACATCAGTTGCAGTTTCCTTCTCTTTATCTTAGGAAAAGCTGAAAAGCTCAAGAAGTTTTAACAAGATACCTGTTGATGTCTGACAAACACAGACAAGGAACCCGGTGGTAATGTAGTGGCTACGGAACCCGGCAGTGGTAATGTAGTGGCTACGGAACCCGGCAGTGGTAATGTAGTGGCTACGGAACCCGGCAGTGGTAATGTAGTGGCTACGGAACCCAGGAACCTGGCAGTGGTAGAGGAGCGGCTAAAGAACCTGGCAATGGTAGTCTAAGGAACCTGAAGTAGTTGATAGTTGACAAATGTAAGTCACTTTGGATAATAGCGTCTGCTAAATACATAAATGTAATGAAAATGTAAACATATGAATTTGATTGACAGCACAAACATAAATATCAGTGTTTCCAACTCACCGCCAGGACTATGGCGACCCATCATAGTCTAAATGTGGATGTATATATTTTTCATCCATATCTGACGCATGCTTACTGTTGTTTTAGTGACTTTCATTTGAATTATTTTCTAATCTTTCATCAGTGCTGATTCAGGTCTACTCTGTAGAATCAATGGATGTTTAGTTGTTTTTTTGTCGTTGCTCCACCATAGTCTCCTAAAATCCACCACACAAATACGCAACTGCATGATTTGACCGACTGTAGAACACGCCGTAGAAACTCTCTGAGGCCAATATCCTATATATAGGATACATATATATATATATATATATATATATATATATATATAACAGATTATATATATATATATATATATATATATATATATATATATATATATATAACATATTAAAGCTGCTGTACTGAACAGTACTCTCTGAAATCCACATTCCATTATGAGGAAATGCAATCACTTCAATTTGAATTTCTATATGAGTATGTGATGTCCATCATTTTGTTAAATTAGGCCGTGACTCTTTTTAACATTTAAATGTGTGTGTGTGTGTGTGTGTGTGTAAGCGCGCACATTACACAAGCTAATCTACAGTGATCATTCACCAACCAACGGACACACACAGACAGTTTCGTCATGGAGAAGCCTACAGTCCATGCCAAAACACCGTAAGGTCTTGATTTCCTGGATACAAAAACAGCGTCTGAGTGGCTGGGCCACCTGATCTCAAGTCAATTGCGGAGCCTATGGGACCTCTGAGTGAAACAGTGAGAAACCCAATCACCCGGTGCCTGGGGTCAGATGATGGAAGACATGGGTTAATTAAACAGCGTCCTTTAAACAGATGGGCTCAGGTGTCACAGTGGGGGAAGGATAAGGGAGAGAGAGGCAGAGAAAGAAAGAGAAAGAGCGAGAGAGAGAGAAGAGTGTGTGTATGCATGTCTATATGTGTATGTTTGCATGTGTATGTATGAATGTATTTTTGTGTGTTTGTGTGCATCATGGTGTATCTGAGGAAGTGAGGAAGAGAGGAGTGAAGACAGAGAGAGAAAGGGATGTTTGTGTGTGTGTGTGTTCTTGCATTGTGATGTATGTGTGGAGCTATGCATATGTCTGAATGAGTGTGTGAGAAACTGAGGAAGAGACAGAAGTGAAGACAGAAATACACGTCTATGTTTCCCATATGTGAAGATAAGTCACAGGGAAGGGTGCAGAGATAAACAAACACAATGACCCCTTTTTGCTGTGCTCTCTCTCTCACACACACTAACACACACACGCATTATGCACTCACTCTCTTTCACATGTTTAGGCAAACATCTATACACACTCATAGACTGGCGACTGACCACTGACCACTGACCCCACACACATACATACATTTCAGCAAAAACCTACACACACTCATAGACTGACTGACCACACACACACACACACACCTTATTCAGCAGTGTTGAGTTCACTGACATGAGTGGGAAATACTGCACAGTGTAGCAGTGGGTGAATGCATGCTTGTCATATCATACATATCTGAGTAGCCCACTGCATGCCAGTCCATCTGAAAATACCCTTGGGTACTTGAGTTGGTTCTTTGAGTCTGTTACTGTGCATAGGTGTATTGCAATTACCTTTTTTATATTCCAATTCCAACAGATTTTTTTATGTTCTAACTTGCCACCTGGCAGTTTAGTCGTAGAAGTGTTTGTGTGTGTGCGTGTGTATTTCATTACTGTTTCACATTACTGTCAAAACAAGACTGAAATAAACTACGGTGCCTGTTTTTATTTCTAGACTTACCGCCATCACCATCTCAAACGGGTATTTGTACACCCGAACGGGGGATTGGTACTTCTGCACCATCTTGTCTCTAGAAACAGAAAAAGGACAACGCGAATGCACGTGTATATGAGAATGCGTATTAGTTTGTTTGGTTTGTGTTGTCAATGGACATTAATTCGGAAGTCCTTCACTAATCTACCATGAATGAATGATGTTTTACGCACTGACAACCTTAACTCGTGCGTGTCCAACTGGCGAACGCGTAATTCCAGTACAACTACCACGGCTATAAATAAAACTGATTAACACTGAAACTTGAGACGCAGTATCGCCAGTTCTTGCCGTCCGTCATAGGCTACAGTTTATGTATGGTACTTGCATGCACAGTCGTATAAGCACGGTTCTATCGGCCGTGATCGGAGAGAACTTACCAGGCATCTGGAGGTCTGGCCCAAGGGGGGACCGCACCGCTCCACTAATGCTATGCCACTTCACTCCTAGACAGCTGTCCGCTTCATTCATTCACGCATTCATTCATCAAACGCCATGGCCCGGCGCCACGCCAAGTGCAAAAGAAAAAATGGTGCGTAGGCTGTCAGGCTACTTCACGCGTCAAACGCGCTTTTTTGGTCAAGACTTAACTAGCCAAGTGAGATGTGACTCACATGCGTGTAAGTTATATCCAAATTTTGCGATGTCGATGATCACCTCGACTCTATCCACTTGCTATAAACTCACGTCGTAAATCAAAACTTACATGCTACGTACATCTATTCTCATTTCCAGTGAGCCCGTCTCAGTTTAAAACGCGTTAAGGCGATTCACATCCTTACACGAAGCTGTGTTTTGATGCACAAGCCGTCCAGTCGCGCTGCTTTACGATCCGAGCCGTCAAAACGCTCGGCTGCGCTGGCGCCCGGTCGAACCCCACCATGCGGTAGAATCTTGGACCTGCAGGCTGTTAAATGCGGAGGTGCCAGTCACCCTTTGATGCTGCATCACTGCTTGGGATTCTGCATCTAAAACTATTTTCTTATTGCATTTTAGCATCTTATTGCATGTTAGGTTTAATCTATACTTGACTAAGTGGTCTTTAATGTATTTTTTAATATTTTACTTCTTTATCATGTAGGCCTAAGCCTAGACAATTTTAACTTGTGTAGTTAAACATACACAACTTTATTTAACCAAGCAGGAACAAAAATCTAGATTCACCAATTACACACCAAAAACAACTGCCAAATAGGCCTACAACATAGTCAATGCAATCAGATATAAAAAAAAACCATATATCTTTATATAAAGAACAAAGAAAATAAAAAAGCTAGTGTTGATCATGGAATACTTTCAGGTTCAAGTTGTATTGAACACAGTTTTGCATTAGTTTGTATAGAAATAGAGCAGTGATGTGGTAGAATTTGATAAGAGAGCCAGACTAGTGCTCATTCTCAAGAGAATATCTGGACCATGTAGTATAGATGGTCTACATGGCTCCTTCATATTCTGTTGCTTTTGTTAGGTAGGCCTAATTTGGGGATGTTTTAACCTAAAGGTCCAGTGCCTTTTACCAGGTCAAGTGCAGAATGTCATGGTCAAATGAGCACAATTCAAAAGTGTTCACACATAGACACATTACTTTAAAACAAATGGACTTGGCCTTGTCAATCCCAAGTTCAACACATTCCTGTGACTATGGTGTTTGCGTATCGGTGAGTCTCAGAGTGTGAGTATGTGGATGTGTGTGAGACTCATTATAATGAGGCACCTTGTGGCACCTGGAGATGTTACTGAGACTATATGTTTGGTTTGCCCTGCGCAGTCGGCGGTCTCCACTAGGCAGAGCAGACGTGTGAGTGGGTGGACATGTGGGAAGGCGCGGCACACAAAGGAAACGCTGCTGTCTGGTGCCACCAGGGGCAAACCGCTGGTGCTTTAGATCCTGACATTTAAGATGAGCACTGCCACCACCATCATCATCACCAACCTCTCCACTTTCACTTCCTCTAGAGCAAAATAGCATCTAGTAAGTATGAGGGGTCCTTTTTTTCTGCTCGATGAGGGGTCACCCATCCAATAAGGTTTGAGAACCCCTGCTCTAGAGAGCAGGCCAGACGTTGGTGGCACTCTGAAGGTAAAGGAGGAGCATTGTGATTGGCTGATGTTCACTGTGTGGAAACCATCCTTTTCCTGTCCAGAAGTGTGGATGCTGAGGCCGGAGTTGACTGGCTCCTGTCCAGCTAGGAACAGAGGTTTATTGTTATAAAAAAAATGTTGTTTTGAAAAAGCACGGCAAGTATAAAACAAAACGTGTTGGGTAAGAATGGATGTCAAACAAAGCATGATGGGAAAGCAGCACTGGCTGCATCATGCATTTCACCTGTACTGCGTTGCCAATGCTGCAACTATTAGCTTCCACTATAATAATGGAAATGGTGACAGCAAGTCAAAAAGACAAGAAAAAAACTATTAAAAAAATGCAATAAAAAATAATTAAAACTATGTGTATCAGGCCTGGAATCTTGTCATGTTAGGGGCAAAGCCGGGGAAGACTACCCACTTCTGATCACAGCAACCATCTATTTAGAACTAGTAACGGCAGTTTGTTTCTGTAAGTTTTGAGTGAGTGTGGCGGAAAGAAGTAGTTCTGCAAATAAACCAGCGTTAGCTATCAAAACATGTAAATTGTTAGCAAAACTATATCTCAGATGTGGCAACCGTGGTATTTGCGGGATAATGAACTCTACAACGTGCATATATCAGTGAATATCGGTCACCAACTCGAAACACTGCAGGGCATAATTAAATATTACCATGTATTTCTAAATGTCTCTTGAACACATGGCATTTACCCAATATGGCCCCAGACTTGTAACAGTGCCAGAGACTCCACTCGTCTCTCTCTGGCACTCTGGTGCAGTAGCACGGCACCGTGAACAGATCTGTGGAGAGAGAGACAGAGAAGAAACCGATATGTTAAACACACATCATCATTGACAAACAAGCAAGAAAAACAAGTTCTGTCTTCTCGTGGCCCAACTGATAGGTGGACAGCACCATTTTCACAGATGATCATGAATGCCAATGAAACCAAGGCTCCATGAAGTCTATGCCAAGTCTAAAGTGTTGATAGCCCGCAGAACCACTCTCATGGTATCCAGACAACGATTGAACGTCAGTACGATTGAGGTGGAATGGTTAGACTGTCTCACCGGCACAAGTTCTAGACATTTGTGGGTTTGATGGGTTTGATGGTGACCATAAACTGTTAAAATTGCAATGTTTACAGGAGCACTGTCCGGATAACATGTGAGCGGTGCTCCAGACTGGAGTAGCTCCCAAGGTTTTTTTTTTTTGACTATAAAAAAGGTAAACATTTCAACCTGTAGTCTCTCTGAACCTGGCAATTACTCTTCTAAACATATCAAGTGTTGTTTATCTGATTGCAATTTAGTTCATTTCAGTTGTTTATTTGATTGCAATTCAGTTTTTTTTCCAATGTTTCAGCTTCAGTTTTTTAAGATACTGACCCCCCAAAGACTAAGATCATAGATGATGTACTGCTGCATCTCTGATGTGTGATCTATGAGACTGTGACCAGACCCTGTGAATCTGAACTCACTGACCCCATGCTCTTGGCAGTGTACAATGTATTTGAGATGCCGTTGTTCCAAGTGTTCCTCGGACGGCTGCACTCTGCTCTTGCACATCGTCAATGTCCTTGTTGTCCTGAACCTGTGGGGGCCTGTAAAAGCACATACAACACAGCACTGGAACTTTTACTTCAACAGAGAGTAGGTATGTAGATATGACACAATTTTACTTGCGTTTAATAAAATTCAGTTTGTGTTTGATAAAAAAGTTATAGATTATATAAATAGCCAAAACAGTGCTAATGGAATGGATAAGACAGCAGAATAAATGCATTGTGAGGATTTGAAACAAGACACATAGTCACTTCCACCCAAAGAAGTCAGAACAACCTCTCATTAAAGATGACATTATGGATCATTCCAGAAACATTGATGGTTTATTGAAATTATCCAGTACCATAAACACGGTATCATGCTTCAACACTGTATCAAATTCCACCATTTCAAAATGTACTGGTGGCATCTGGAAAAACAACCTTAATCAAATAGCACACATTAATCCATAATGTACAAAATACATACTTATAAAGCAATAACCACAATTCTCAATATCACAATTCTGAGGTACAATCAATTATTGACTTTTATCAAAAATCCAAACACTTGTCAATCTTCACATAAACAGAAGTGACGGCAGACTTTTGAGAAAAAAAAAGCCTGAGAATATATCTCAGGTTGCTCAAAACCTCTCCTTCATGTGCTCCTGATAAAGCTCCTAATTACTACTAAATTACAGTATTCATAATCTATGACAACGTTAATCGATGATTGTCTGGAGCAGCCAGTTGTAATCGACTCAACATTGATACATAACAGTCAAACACTGCATACAGCAGATGAGCACTCCTGATGCCAACATCAACTACTAAACTAATAAATACTGTATCCTTCTAAACTAATGGAAACATTCAGGTTCTAGTCAAATACCTGATTCTGTACCAACACATGACAATAAAACTTTCAATGTGAAAATAGCAAATAATTATTTTCTAAGGCACCTCACAAATAAAAGTCATGATATATTCTCTCTCTCTTTTAGAAAGTTTTCATTGACTGTTGTTAAGAAGTCTCGCCCGGATTTCCCTAACTCTTGGACTCTCCTTGGCTCTGCCTATGTCAATGCCGTACACCGTGGTCTGTATGAATGTGAAAAAGTTACAGAGAGGTTCATCGTAGGATCGGCCGAACACAAAGTGGGCCTTGAAGAGTTCATCGAATGCCACAACAGCAGAGTTCCCCTCGCAAGGGATGGCTTTTTGCTCCACGATAACAAAGTACTTCTGAATGCTACTCTTCCTCTCCCCAACACAGAGGAGAAAGGGTGCGGCCGGTCGAGACTCCAGAAGGAAGCTCTCCAGGCTTCGCCCTGTCTGAAAGACCAGGGAAGAGAGAGAGATTTACAAACTTTGATACATGAACTTATACCTATAGGCTGGATAGTATTGGACCTGATTAAATGACTTGATGGCCTTCAGTCAGCAACTAGTGGTCCCCTAGAGCAATTTGAGATTAGGTGCCTTGCTCAAGAGCACAACAGTGCTAGCTGAGATTGGAATCCACAGTTTTCAGGCTACTAGCATTCCTTAACCACTACACTATCACCACCCCGTCTTACCTTCAAGAATTTCACAAGATGATCTCCAGCTTCTGACGCACTAATCTTCTTATGCTTCTTGCCTTTTGAGGTTGGTGGCAAGAGATGCAAGAGCAGAAGAATGGTTGCCAGGTCACTTTCCCAATCTACTGATAAACAAACAAACAAACAATTAAAGGAAATGCTGACCTTGAGGCAGTCTAATTCCAAAATAGATTTTTGGTCACACGATTTTTGGTCTCAAAATGAGAGAGGTTGCAATTACAGTTACAGTACCTTCGGACCAATCAGATGGCTGGCTAAGCGATGACAGGAAGAGGAGGCCGTCCATGTGTGTTCCGTGGGGGAGTCGTTTACAGTCAGCGATGATCCTGGGCTTGAAGAACGTCTGCCACCGTGACACAAATCGGCCAGACACCTCCTCTCCAAACAGCATAGTGAAGTCTTGGTTAATCTGGAGTACAGACAGAAAAACACAGCCACATGAGCAAGCCTCCTCATAAGATCTCAAAATGATACCACTGAGTGAAATGGTCTATATCAGTGCATGGAGTGGATAGAGAGATTGTACAAAAGCAGTGTGCTGAGCTACATGTTTTCTTGTTTAGTCTCATTTAGCTGTTCTGGACTCAAACTAAGCCCAATATGCCATTCGAGGAGACCCCAAAATATGAATATATATATAAAATGTATATGACTGCACATATATGAAGGCTGCATGTTTTCTAAGTCTGTGAGTTTCCTGTCTGTGAGAGTCAGCTTAAACCTAATAATATCTTTTTGCCTCACCAAGCTGGGTGTGTCTAGAAAGCGAGGGAAGCGATCAAGCACAGTCACAGCTGACGTTGCTGGGTTGTGCACCATTTCCTGCCGGTAGCCGAATGTAGCCTTCATGTTCTCCTTTACGAGTGCCATGTCATCAGGGCCACTCATCATTAGCGTTATGGCCTCCTCACGCTGCTCAGCCGAGAGCTGCGGAGGTGCTGAGTGGGCCGGCCGTTGGGTCCTCGGGCCATCCTGATAGGTGGAGAGAGAACTTGGGCCATCCAGATTGGTTGGCACAGACCTTGGGACATTCCGATTGGTGGAGAAAGACTTCCGGGCACTCTGATTAGTCCATGGAGATCTTGGGATGCGATTGAATGAATTCCGCTGAACTGTTTTCAGCCTCCATGCTAGGTAACCAGAGGCGTTGTGGGGGTCGTAGTAATGCTCCTAGAAATGAATGAAAATATCTTTTTATCTTGTGTTTTTGGCTTTATGATCTTGCAGTATATTATATATTTACTTCTTAATTTAGGAAATGACCACTCGTCCAACTAGAACCCAGGTCCTTCTAGAGACTCAGACCCCTAAACGCTGCGGGCATTTTTACACAAGCTGTATGTCTTTAACCCAGATACTTACATAACCGTTTTGGGAGTTGAGATCCTTTAGAAGAGGGAATAAGGTTACTATTCCGAGAGCATAGGACACCCGAACGCTGACAGGTGGAGGCCTCCTGCCAAACAGGAAAACAAACACTGGTCAGACTCAAACAAACAAAGACCAAATATCTGTAAAACAGGAAAAACACTGGTCAGACTCAAACTCAGAGTCAAACAAACATGACGTTGAAGTACATGAAATAGTACACCATTAATTTTAATTCCACCATTTCACAGCATGCATCTCCACAATGATTCTCTTGAATTAGTGGTCACGTTGAGAAGAAGGAAGCAATACAAGAAGGATATACTAAGGCTAGAGACTAACAACAAACACAAACGGTAACAAGAGCCACAACACAGCAAGCACAACAATAACAGCAGCAGCCACAGCCATAATGCCCACAACTGGGAAGGTGGCATCATCCATTACTGACCCATGGTTTTCCATCATGTCTGCCACCAGTATGTTTACCATCTTCCTGCGGGAGGCATCCGAGAGACATTTCATCTTATTGTACTCCTGAATTATTCTGTCACCACCAAGCTTTGAACGAAGCGCAGTCTGGACCATCTGAAATTGAACAGATCACAGGTATACATTATACGTTTTTTATTCTTTGTATTTCAGGATACAGTTAATGAACAGGAACTCATAACTAAAAGGCAAAGCTAACCACACTTGCTGAATGGCCATCATGGGCAGTCTCCACCAGAGGTCTCTTCCGGGTGTTGGTTATAGATGAAACAGCTGGAGAATCTGAAGAACGAGACGAAGAACTGGATGGCGCAGCTGAAAACAACAACAACAACAACAAATAAACAAATATTGAAAATCCACATGATGCGTCCACAGATTTCAATTACACACCACTACAAGTGCAACCTACTACTGTACAGTAATGAGTACATTACACAGCTAATGGAAATTGCTTGCATGCCGATTATTAATTAATTAACAATAATTAGTTGGCCAATGTCCTATTATCTATGACTAAAGGCTGTTCAGCTTCTCTACAAATGCTGGCTAATTAGCTAATGGGACCACCTAATAATAAACAGAGGGCTAGTTCACTTTGAAAACACAGATTTAGCCAGGTTCCCTAGGTAATATGCTAATCAGACAAGCTTTGCAGAGACTTACCTTCCATGGCTGTCATGTCCTGATTGCTGTAGGTATAAGGGGAATTATTGTCTAGTAGATCTCCAATGTCGTGCTCTACACAAGGAAGCAAACAAAAAGGACAAGTATGCTACTCTAAGTAGGATCAAACTAAACTGGGAATATAACTACAGAATGAAGTAGTGAAGAGTGCAAATAGTTGCATTAAACTATTTGGATTGAACGATGCACCGTTGATCTTCTTAACAACGAGTCAACAAAAGTAGACAAAATTGGTCGAGTCAGTTAAATGACTACATTTTAATAGGACCCCCTACTGCTATGGTGTACAACAACTGTGCATCCTCTGGGTGACTGACTTCAAATGCACTCCACAAGCGAGTACTGTTACCAATTTGTAATGCCAAATGTGCATGGGTCTAGGCATGCAGAGTGCTTCACTCGAACAGTAAGGGCATTAGTTGCTAAAATGCAAAGAAGTGCTTTCATATTCTCTTGAACAGAAAATGCATTTTTCTAAAGTGCTCAGTTTCACAGGTAACCTTTCCTCTGGCATTACTGACAAACTTAAAGCAAACTGCAACAATGCACCTTTGTGGATATGACAGCACCTCTGATTTAAATGTATTGATTAATAGTGACTTGCTATGAACCAGCTCTGGAACTGAGGGCTGACAGAGGGCTGTTTATGGAAGACCATTTATGGGATGACCAAGGAACTACTGGAGGTGAGTTTAAAATAAATAGCCAACTGCCTTTCCGATGTGATCATCGCACAAAGACACTCGCTGGAGAAATAAATGATCAAGAATTAATGAATACTATGGCAACACAAGTGACCAAAAAGCCAATGAAGCACTGATACTGAATGCTAAAAGAGAAGCAAAATGTTGACAGGATTAAAATGCATAACATTTTAAATATCACATACACAAGAAAGTGCTGTACAGCCAATATATAACTGATGTAAAGTGAGCATCTATTAGATATGTTATTAAAGATGTGGTCCACTTACCTGCATGGTTATACTGAAAGCCCCCGTCCCACTCGCTGTTGTTCTCCAACTTGACTGATTCCTCAGGGTCCTGCTTTTCAGTCTCTTCCTCTCCTCCAGCCATTTCATCCTCCGGATCCTCCTGTTTCACATACGGAACAGCAACCTCTGTTGTCCTTCCTGAGTCTGAAATGATTTTTAGAACTGTGCACTCTTGTGTGGAATTCTGGGAAATGTAGTCTGAACCAGTGTGACCAGCATCAGTGTGTACTGAAGTGCAATGACACATCAGATCAGACGCCTGAAAAGGAAAAAGAATGTGTTAGAGGAAAGAAAAGTCATTTACAGCATCTTAAAAAAGAATTTAAAGTATTTTTAAGTATTTCAGAATTTGGTGTGAACAATTTTCTTCTGAGATACTGCTTTTTGAGCTTCCCACACCATGTTAAAATTGTAATTCCTTCTACTTAAATCACAACCACTTCAACCAGATGATTCCGTATTGATACACCATTAAAGATACCCTATACAAGAGGAGGATTTTGTTTTGTTTTTGTTTTTTTACCACAGAGCTTGACCTACAGCCAATTTTTTTAATAACTTGTGAGATAAATACATAATTACTCATGAAAATCAATAAGGCACCATTAGAGACACTAAGTAAAGTGGTATGTTTTCCTAGTATCAAAAGACCAAAGAACCATATAATGCTTTGTGACAATTCAAGTTGCAAAGGCTAATATGATAACATTACAATGGGTTATTAGTACTGTCGTGAGAATGTATATATGAACGTCATTAATTATAAGGCTTTATGAATGCATTATAACCCTTTATGAATGCTTTGATAATGCTTTATGAACACTGGGTTCTTAGAAGGTGTTACTGTCTTAAATTCTTCCCAATGTACGTGGCTTTGTTTTACAAGCTTATACCAGCCGAGAGAGAGAGAGCCTTCATTTGCCCCCATAGTGAACGACTACAAAGGTTGTAAATTAACTTTCTGCATAGTGTACCTTTAAGCACATTTACTATCAGTTTTGGCATAACGAGTGGGTGGACTCTGGACCTGAGTTTTGCCTGGACTTGTGAGGGTTGCTGAGTTCTGCATCTGAGTGGTGAGCGAGTGCTGGCTATGAGTTTCAGTGGTAAGCAGCTGTGTGCGCAGGGCCCTGATCTCATCCTGGAGTCCAGTGATGATCTGGGTCACGCTCCTCAGAGCACGGATTGTCTGTGCAAGGGACAAGTCAAGACAAATCAAGAAAGACAGTTTACATCTTTGGTTTTGGCCAATGCTCACTGTCTAATACAGCAGGTTAATGTAAACTACCATTTCTCAGATTATCCTGTGGCAGAAAGAACATTACCATACAGAAAAAGGGATGATAACAACATTTACACTATAAATACACCATATAGGGACTTAGTAGTCCTGGGTTCTATCAGGACATGTAAAGGTCATGATATGAGCCTACATGTTTCAGCACGATATACTGTATGAGATTGAAAACAGATCAGGGTTTCCCACACATAGGTTTACTTGGGCACCCCACCCCACACATTTACATTTATGCAAAGCGACTTACATTTGTCAACTACATCAGGGTCAGGGCCAGTCTTCCCTAGAGCAATTTAGGATTAAGTGCCTTACTCAAGGGCACAACAGTGGTCGGCCGGGATTTGAACCCACAATTTCCAGGCTACTTAACCACTATGCCACCACCATGTCTCTCTCTCACGCAAAATTAGCAACTTTTTTTTATTCATTCTTTTAGTCAATTCTGCGTCTTTGGGAAACACTGCAGATGAATGCACATCTGTGGGACAGTGACAGCTAATTATGCTTTTACTCTCTGAGCACAGGCATAACATTATTGGTAAAGCATGAGATATGCACAGGACCGTCTTGTGTCAATTGGGTTATTTAGCGATAAACAATCGTTCACACATATTTGTAAACAATGCAAATAGGCCTATCGTGGTGCTTTTCATGACGCTACCTCATTGGCATCCGCCAGCTGGTACTCTTTTTCCTTCAGTTTGCTCTGAAGTTCCTGAAGCTGATGTTTCAAGAGCCTGTTTGCCACATCGTGTTCGTTCAGTGCCCTTCGAGACTCCAACTCTCGCTCCTTTATTTTCGACACCAGCGTTTGCAGCGCATAGTCAACCTCGCACTGCGAACAAAAAGGAAAAAAGTAACGCTACATGCATCAAAGAAGGGGTATGGTTGAAAATAGTCCAGTTTACTGTGAGCCAGGGTATAAATATGTGTAGTACTTGGTCAGTCAACCTGCAAACGATAAAAGAGAGTCAACCAAAACAGCGTAACGTTACTCACGGGAGTCATCATCGCCAAGCAAGGTTGCTGCTGTTGTAGTTCGGGAATGATGCTCTTGCCGTTGCCTCCTTTTTCTCTAAACTTACCGAAGAGGAAAACAACCAAATCAGTAAATGCAAGGATACTATGAACACGTGGCTACCCATTTTCAATGGATTTATTTTTCCCATGCCTTACCGTTTCCCAAGGGACTCTTTGTAGTAGCCACGTAGCTAGCTAGATATCAATGAATTAAAGTTTAATTACCTAGTTGCTAAAAACGGTACAATTTATCATTATGACATTAATTTAGCTTTAGCCTCTACATGAATTTAATCCAGCTGAGATAAACCGCAACCTCTGATACGGGGACGAGTGACTATTTGTTTTGATGGATGGACCGCGACCGCTGCCGACTGTCACCTGTTTTTTCTTCTCGACATGTCTTTGGGGTATCATGCCAATACATGCCTACCGCCACCTACTGGAACGGAAAGAGGAGAATTTGTCTTCCACCCACAGAAAGTAGAAGCAGCCTTAAAAGGACTTTGGTGGAAGTACAGCAGATTTCAAATTGTAATTGTTGTACCAAGGATCTGAAGGGCTTGAAAGACTGGAACAATTAGAATTCATAAAAAGGTCCACATTTCACAGTCAAAGGTAAAAAGGGCTATATTTGGTATCCCTATTGACTTCTGGGCTGCATTAAAGATGGGTTGTGACAGATTGACTGATGACTTTCCCAGCCGAAAGGGTTCCCAACCACTGGTTTATGGGGTGTGTGAGACATGGACACAAAAATCTAGATGTACAGTCAGACACATTTTTAATAAAGTGACGCACCATTTGACCACATGATGGAATTAAGGATACTTAAGGGCAACATGGTTACATACGTGCATTGGGGTCACCAACACTATCTCAGTGAACAAAAGGTTGTGACCTCAAAGACAAAATAAGGATCATATTTCATACAAAAGTTTGTTAGAATGAACAATCATATATTGTGTATATATATATGGCATTAACCAACCATTGCTTAACCGCCATTTGCAAATCCTACTGTTTTACTATACTTTTACTACTTCACTACATTTCACAAAATTACTAACCTGTTTTGGAAACAGAGTTGTACAGGATAAAGACAAATGTGCTTTCAACAACTGACTGAGTGACTGAATAGTATACTCAATAAATTAACTGACTGAGTGAGTGAATAGTATACTCAATAAATTAACTGACTGAGTGAGTGAATAGTATACTCAATAAATCATGGATCCCCCTGGGTGGATCCGTAGCATGAAGTGTAGAGTGTATGCGAATGGTATAGCTATGCCGGTGCATAACATTGAATCAATGGGGAAAAAAAAAGAAAGAAAAAGTGAGTCAACTGGTCCCCATCAGATCATTAACTGATTGTCCATCCTCAAATATCAAAATCAACATCATTTGCAAAAAAATTATATTGACCAGGCCTTGCTTCCAAGTCCACATTTTGCCCTTTTAAGGCAAAACTTTCATTGTTACATTTTCGACGGAGGACAGTTCTAATTTCTGATGGTGAGGTTCCAGGGAAATGTGCAATTACAGCATCTGTGATAAAAAAGGGGAGAGAAGTGAAAAGAAAGAAAGTAAACACCTCTTCTCTGACAAACGAAAGCCTGTGTAAAAGACAGAACCAGTCTTAATATATTTATATACAACGGTGATTACATACCAATAATTGCATTCACTTTAGAGGGGTCCAGCGCACTTTTATTGGTTTTTCGTCCTGTGAGGCTAGATTTTGCAAGGGTGTCTCTTCCAAATATAATGACTGCCAACTCCTGAGCGAAAATGCTCATTTTTGACCGAGACAGCCGATCATACATTCTCCTTGGAATAGACAATCCTCCAGGCAGCTGGACCTGCATTACACACAGAATATCAAACAATTTTAGAGATACTAATTGTGCTTGCAAAATACGCATCTGTTTAACAACAAAGGCAACACAAACTTTCAATCATACATTTCAGGAATAGGAATGGTATTTTGTATATTCCACTGAAATGTTTGAATATATTTCCATCCACTGCAAGTTCTAGATAATAACAAAACACAGAAAACAAGTCTACAGCAGTTTCATGTTAAAAACAGTCGGTACTATCTACCTCAAATGAGCACTGGATAATCAGAGAGGCGTCTGTTTGTAGGAATTTACAAATAGATTTTTTACATTTTTACCACCATGTCAGTTGTCGAGCACTAAACTTAAAAAAAAAAAAAAAGTCCAGTTTGTACCATTTCTTTAGGACCATCAGAGACTGAGGGCTCACTAACGGATGTGCCAAATGATGATGCAACAGCAGGTGATGCTGAGGGGATCTTCATGGCTGTGACCAGATCTTTCAGGGTTTTGACAAAACCTGGCCACTCTGCAAAACGAGAGGGATCAGAGCAGACAGGAGATTACTGTACATCAACCTAATCTACAAGCCAGTTAGAATGGGACACTTGAGACCAATTTCTTATTGCAAGTATTTTAGCTTCCTTTCTCGGCTTTGTATGCAGATGGCTGTTTAAGCCTGTGCTTATTACTTGAAGAACATGTTCTGTGCTATTAGTTTGACAAGACCCTCATCTAAAGACTGAAAGTGAACTAATATAGGGCGCTAAACTATCAAGCAGATTCAAATTATTAAATTAACATTGGTAGAATCCCATACTTTACACAAGGATCTTAGTTAATGTAATTTTTTGTCATCTGATTGTATGTATGGATGTGTGTGTGTGTGTGTATTTTATGTGCCAAGTCTATGTTTTACACTATGCCATTTCAATGAAGTCTTATTGTGGGAGGAAGGAACACCAACGAGAAACATTCAAATAGGAACAGAAACCCTTAACACCAGCAATAATAAAAAACAAACAATAACCACCACCACCATCTCCTCAGAGTGCCTTTGGAATGGAAACCAAAACAAAATACTGTCTCACATTAGACTGTTGTATACCTTTGAAAGCTGTAACAATATCATCGTTTAGCGTGGCTTTTTTCCTTGGAGGCAGAACAATGCTGTCTTCACTCACTTCTTCATCACCGTCATCGCTTGCAGTGTCTATCAGACTCTGGAAAAACCCATCATTTTTGGTCGGCATAGAATAGACACAGAATCAATAACATTTTTGAACATTAACAATACATTGTCCTGTGTCCCTGCCTACAAATGGAGTACAATAGGCCAGTCTCTTTCTCTTAATCTCATGTACACCTCTGACTAAACTAAACTAATACAAACAGTCACGATGGCAGACATGATTGCTAACAACAGGCATGAAGTCATGATGGCACATTGAAAAAACTACAGAAAATTAGCAAAACACTACAATAATAGTAGCTTGAGATTGGCATGTGCTTGATTACTGTAATTTCCCAATCATTAAACAAGGTTAATACACTAATGTTGGAAAATATATTCAGCTGTGAGGTTACTGCATGGGGGAGAACTATACATCAAACTCTTCTCCTCAATCCACTTTATCATTACATCATGATCTGATTCTGCTTTGTTCTTTTTTTTGAATGCCACAATACTGTCATGTTATTTATACACGGTGTGGCTTATATTCTGGAAATGACTGGAGCTGCTTTATGTCAACTCATAAATCCTATTATAGTATATTAATGGTTCCATAAACAATGCTCACCACAGTTTCTGAATGCCTGCTGACAGGATTGGCCATTGGCCTTTTGCGAGTGCTGCTGGTGTTCAGGACTGTAGCTGAAACTGAAGAATATGAATTAGAGGTTAATAATTACAAATGAAAACAAAGTGAATTCTTAAAGTATGTGATTTTGATTTTACACAGAAATAAACTCTCCCACCCCTTCAGGTCCGACTGTACAATATAATCATTAACCACCTCTATGTTACAAACTCAGAACATACCGTTCAATGAGTCACACTATAAGACCTAATCAGAATCAACTATGAACAAATCATTAGTTTCTAAATAGTTAATGATACATTACCAAAAGTAGAATGATGATTATTACTACAAAAAAATACATTTTATGTAAATCCAATATACAGTTCAGCCAGTATTTAAACAAACAGGCCCTGCATTAATAAATAAATAAAAATACAATTGTGAGAACTATGTTTGACATTTTTTTTTTTATTAAAAAGTTTACAACTGTTGTTTTAACCACTATATTGCTTTTACATTCAACATGGAAAACTGTTTTTTTTTTACAAAAAATTAAAACAAAAAAAGGATTTTACAGCAGCTGTAGAAAGGGAAAATGATAATGATACTACTACTGTATCAGTTTTGATATCAATCCAGTGACGTACACTAGCATGGTAATCAACTGAAAATTAGAATACAAAAATACACCTACAGTACATCCACAGTCACACACATATTTCTTTGAATACATGTCAACTTTTATTTTTGCCAATATCTAATAAGTGATTCGTTTCTTTCATATCAGCGATGAGACCAGCATAGGGCTCCATGGCACAGTGAGTAATGCACTGGGTTGCAAACCTTAGCAGGCTATCGCCTTTTCTGAAATTGGCTCTCAACGCCCTAAACAACTGAGGATTGACTGCAGCCAGCTCTGCAATCGGAGCTTGGCTGACTATCGTGTTTCGGTCCACTTTCATTCGGGTGTAGGCGTCTGTCTTTGTGCAGCCACCTTTGACAAGCTTGAGGACCTTGTTGTATCTCAAGATGGAATCTTCAGGTGTTCTTACTGAAATAAAAAGACGCAGATACATAAATGCGTGCAGCACTATGAAAGCATAAAAAAAACAAAATACACACAACGAAGAAAGGCAATCACACAATTGTTGTTGGAACTCATGTGCATAAAGAATGTAAACAGATGTTTAGCTCCTCTTATTTTCTAACTATACTACACTTTCTAAAATGTTCTAACATACGATAAATAATAAACAATAATATAATAATAAAACTACCACTGCAAAATTATAGATATTTGCAAGGCACAGCTGAAAACTTGTACTCTGCAAAAAACTTGTACTTGTACTTTTTCATAAAAAATAAATAAATAAAAACACCCTTTTGTGCATGTTTTTTTTAATTAATGTATTAATTAATGTTTTTTAATTATTGTTTTTATTTATTTATTTATTTATTTTTAATTAACACATAAAAATTATGCCTTACCTCTCCGGTCCTTCTTCTTTCTCTTTGGCAAGGGTTCAAACTCTTCCTCCAAATCAGAGGCAGCGGAGGCTGAAGACAGGATCTCAGCGATGGTGGACTGTACATGAGGCTGAGAGTGCTGGGATGGCTCACCAACGTCAGCTTTTAGCTTCAGGGCTGTCTCACACACACACACACACACACACACACACACACACACACACACACACACACACACACACACACACACACACACATACATACCCACCCACACACACATTGAGAGAAACAAAAAACCTGTCAGCAGACAGTAGGCTATGTTTTATTTTTCTGCTTTAGTGCAGTATTGCTTGCAAAAATGCATAAAATCCTAGGCTATGCTAGTGAAATATTAACCTTCTGTATGTCTTGACAATGGTACATTGCATTAAATTGCAGCGAAATTGTGAATGATTTAGAGACTGTTTTGTCTTTGTTGAGTCCTGCATTGTTGTTATGCTAAGAAACCAATACCAATGATGAGGCTTGGTAGCGGTTAGCCTGTTTCATAGGCTTGGTAGCGGTTAGCCTGTTTCATAGGCTTGGTAGCGGTTAGCCTGTTTTATAGGCTTGGTAGCGGTTAGCCTGTTTCATAGGCTTGGTGTGGTGCGCGTGAGGACGCATGAGGAGGTCCATGTAAGAACATATTTGCACAATTTGAAATTGTTGAAGTTCTCAAATAAACTGAAAAGTGTGCACTGAATTATGATACTGTATGTAGGTCAAGTTTGGTGCCCTACCCAGCATGTGCTCTGTGTGGCCATAGTGCCGGCACTGAAAAGCTATTATTTTAAATTTAAACCCATTACTACCCATCCCTCCCATTGACTATTCACCCTACTATCATCTGGCAGAAGGTTCCGCAGTATCACTGCCCGCACCTCCAGAATGGGGAAGAGCTTCTTCCCGCAGGCAGTCAGACTGCTGAACAACCTGTAGTGCAATTGGACTGGAATTTCTTACTCAGGATGCTAAACCAGCGCGTCACAGCACACTGCACCTTATGCCCCCCGCACTTTCTTGCTGCTATCACTTATATTTATGTAGAATAGTCTCTAGCTGCTATTATTTATATTTATATTGAACAGTCTTCATTTTACAAATCACACTACTAGCCACAGTGCTCTGCAAAAAGCCATGCCCTGTCTAGCGTGTTTGTTTTAGGTCACCTGTATTTGACCTGCAAATCGTTTACAACTGTGTTGTAATGTTATTTTTCTCCCGCAATAGTGAATGTAGGCACTGTTACGTATCTGTCTTGTCCATACTGTGTTTTAACAGTTATGTGTATCACCAATTGTTCCTGGTGAAACGTTGTCTCGTCTCACTATGTACTGTGTATATGGCTGAAACGACAATAAATCCCTACTTGACTTGACTTGACTTAAAGTGTAATTCATACCCAAAGATCAGTTAAGTCCAACTGAGATAAAGTCCCATTTTCACCCTGAGTGTAGCTTACCACCCTCCAATCCTTCACGCAGAAAATTTCTCTCCTCTGTCAAAGACTCCACCCTTCCCTCTAGAGTAAGGACCTTCCCCCTCAGAATCTCAATGGTTTGTTTTGCACAGCGAAGAGCGACGTCTGAATTCAGGTCCTCATCTAGGTCAGAACAAGGGAAAAAAACATAGCTGTCAAAGTGTTGTGGAATGAAGGACTCAAGTGAATTGTAGACACACTATTAACTAATTCAACACTGCAAGTTAAAGGAACAGTCAGCAACATACTAGATGAAATGGCATTTGTTTGTTTGTGTTGTGTTTAAATTGCTTAGGAGATATTGTCTCAAACAGCAACTGCAAATTTCAGAAGTCTGTGTCACTGTTTGGGGCACAGTTTATGTTCTTGGGAGGTGGGAAGATAGCATTTTGTGAAGAGACATTAACTGAATGTCTTAAAGCGTGTTGTGTATTTAAAAAAATGCTGACTGTACCTTTAACAATACACATTTTATCACTAGCCCTTTAAATCATTTTGAGGTCTTTTTTGCTTTAATTGTCTGTTCATGAACACTATAAAATCTAGTGTTATTCACTCCATTTGTTACAAAACAAAATTAATATGCCCCTCAACTAGAAATCTTCTGCTTGATAACTGATTTAAATATATGTTACTCAAAAATGTGCCCAGTTCTGCCCAGTGACTGACCAAAAGAACTTGCACTTGCTGTGGATAAATGCTACTACTAAAATATCATACATACTGATTTTCTTTACTTTCGGGCATCCCCTCCCATACATGCCCTGAATCAGTCATTGTTAAAGGAGAAATCCAGTGTGAAACCATAGCCCTGTTGGTCAAGGTCACCAAGTGCAGTCAGTAGGAAAAAGAACATAGACAGAATACCAAATTGGCAACTAACACTAACTGAATGGGGCACAGACACTCACTTTCAGTTTCATTTTCCTATGTCCCATTAGGTTAACAGTAGCTGCCAGCTCAAAAATTCAGTCAAAAATTTCCTGGTTCTGTTTACTACAGATAGCACTCGTGACCTCAAACGATAGGACTATTGATTGATTCACAACGGATTTCTCCTTTAAATGACCTTTCTAGGATTCATCTGTTCAAGGTTTAATTCATACATGCTATTTGGACATGGATGCCATTCATATAAACCTACCTTCCTCATCAGCTTCAACCACTTCGATCACGTTTGCGGGCTGGAAGCTCCAAGAGTGAGTGGTGTGGTTATCGAGGGGACACAAATGTCACAACTACAGTTTCTCAGTAATTAGTTTCTTTCACTTTAGGGTGCAGTGAGCTGCAACTGCTGTTAGGCTGAGGGCTCAGAATTAGCTTCAGCTTTTAGGTTTCAGTCACAAATTATTATTGAATCGCTTGTAAAAATCTGTCAAAGGCTGACGTTACCTTTATTCAAAAGTTAATTTTGAGCCCTGATTTGTTATCAATGAGCAGATGAATGCACTGAAAAGGCGCACTGTGTGGTCCTCACATTCCAAATGTGTAATTCATGTTAAAAGCAGATTGAAGGCCTCCTTCATGGGTCACATCACCTTAAGAATGTTCATGCTTAGGCCACCTAAATGGATTTGTCTGTGGTCCATATATTCATGACCAGTTTGTATTTTAATGTTTTTGCAATGTTTTAAATTCCGCATTCCGCATTTTAAATTCCGCATTTCAATTAACATCACACGTCACCAACCAACTAACGTATAAACCAAGCAAAGCTGAAGGAACTAAGTTTAATGTCCCTGATGCATGTCATTTACAATGTTTCAGCTGGCTTAGTTTACAAAATATAACTTGCTTTGTAATAACTTTGCCCAGTGGTAAAACCACAAAGCAAGGCACCCTATGGTCGCAATGGCTAGGGTTAAAATCTATTGCTAACATCTACTGTGCTTTTTGGATCGATTCGTAGTTGCTAGACTTCCCTATTGAGACACGGCCTGCTTGTCACAAACAAATAAGATGGAGTAAAAGTGGGGGGAATACTGAGGAAAGTTTGTTTGCTAGCAACTGTTTGAAATATTTGCAATAGTATTGTTAAAGTTAGTAACTTTTCAGATTTCTTGCATTAAAGGAGAAATCTAGTGTGAACCAGCCCTTTTGTTTGAGGTCACTGAGTGCTGTTGGTAGGAAAAGGACAGACCAAATAGTGAACTGGCAGCAAAAAAACTCACTTCCTGTTTCATTTTCTTATGCCCCATTTTAATGTTGATGTAGCGCTGGTGACCTCAAACAGGGCTGGGGATCGAATCACACCTTCCTTTAATGAAAAAGACACTCCAAGGGGAGAAACGACAAGAAACAAAAACAACAAAAACATAAAATTATGAAATTCAATATCATTTTTCAGTCAAAGAAAGCATTTATAATCTTTTCACATAACAATCTTAAGATGCATACACTGTTAATGCCTGGCACTAAACTGCTGTTACTTGTAAAGTTGTGAATCTATTAGATATCCCATTTAAGACATGTGGTCCACTTACCTGCATGGTTATACTCAAAGCCCCCATCCCACTCGCTGTTGTTCTCCAACTTGACTGATTCCTCAAGGTCCCGCTCTTCAGTCTCATCTCCTACAGCCATTTCAACCTCCGGATCCTCCTGTTTTACATGGGGAACAGCAACCTCTGTTGTCCTCCCTGAGTCTGAGATAACTTTCAGATGGGAGCATTCTTGAGTGAAATTCTGGGAAATGTAGTTTGAACCAGTGGGGTATACTGGTGCGCGATGAGACAGGTCATCAGACGCCTGTGAGAAGGATATGATGGAGAATCGTTTAACAAGACAGAAGAAAATCACAAACATATCTTGTGAAATCTTCAAAAAACACTAATTTAATTCCTACCAGAAAAATCCATATTTTAAAATATTTTGCACTAAATCAGAACAGGTTTAAAAACTAATGTACAATATGTAAAATTCAGTTCTGAGAACAATCTCAGAAGAATTTTGATTGGATGGGATGAAATGGGTGGGCTTAAATTCAGTTCTCATAACAATTTTGATTGGATGAGATGAAATGGGTGGGCTCTGTACCCGAGTTCTGATGGGACTGGAGGTGACTGCTGGGTCCTTGTTGGGTGTGGCGACTGGTCGATGGCTATGGGCCTGGGATGTCCGCAACTGTGTGCGCAGAGCCCTGATCTCATCCTGCAGACCAGCGATGACCTGCGTCACGCTCCTCAGGGCACGGATTGTCTGTGCAAAGGACATACTTAACACGTCAGCAATGCAATCACAGTTAACATCATTGTGGTCATACATACTGTAGCCCACAAGCAGATTAACATTTCATCATGCAGCCATCAGTTTGAAAAAAAAATATGACTGATGAGTGATTCGAAACAACAACAAAAACAGAACTTCAGCCAAGTCAACCTCAAATACTCACAAAAAACAGAAGCAGTAGGAGCACTAACTGTACTGCACTATTGCTGATGAGTGCCACTCACCCTCTGACCCATGGACTGTCCCGTGCCACTCACCAACTGTCCTGTCCATTGTCCCACACCACTTGCCTACTATCCTGTGCTCTGTCCCACACCACTTGCCTACTGTCCTGTGCTCGGTCCCACACCAGTAGCCTCCTGTCCTGTGCCGTCCTACACCAGTAGCCTACTGTCCTGACCCACGCCACTCACATACTGTCTGTCATTTCCTATTTGCCCACTGAGTCTTGCGAGTTGTATAGTTTGTTTACTGTGCTCCATAAGTGTCCCGTGCTGCTTCCTACTGTTCTATGGGTTAGGTCTAGGGTTAGGTTTGTAACATTTGCCAAGTGTCATGGAACAGTGGTGTGGGACAGTGCACGGAACAGCAACAGTACAGTTTTGCTCTTGCCTCTCATCAAAAATCTGGAACAGATTTGAAAAAAAAAATATTTCCAACTTTTGGCCACATGGAAATGCAAACATCACTTTCTAACACATCATAAGCAATTTAACGAGTCCAAATCAGTCAGCAATGCAAATTGCTGGCTAACGTTTATTACATCAAGACAGACCTGCATAACTGAGTAAAGTTAGCTGGCAACCTTTGCATACCTGGCTTCTGAGGGGAGGTTTACCTGGTTGACACTTCTTCCAAATTCATTAGGTGTAAATGTAGTTTTAAAATTGATACCAATATGATTTGAGTCCTTCGCAGCATTCTTACCTCATTGGCATCCATCAGTTGGTTCTCCTTTTCTTTCAGCTTGTTTTGTAGTTCCTGAACCTGGAGTTTCAGAAGCCTGTTTGCCACCTCCTGTTCATTCAGTGCCCTTTGCGACTCCAACTCTCTCTCCTTTATTTTCGACATCAGCGTGTGCAGGGCGTAGTCAACATCAGACTAAGAACACAGCAGAAAAACAGTCTCAGTGTGGAAGAAAATCACTTCTCTCCCGATTCTTGCGAATTAGCTTCTTCACATCACCTAGCGTAAACACTGTAGGATACATCGGTCATCTACCTGCAGACAACAACACTAAAAAATCATAACGTGCAGCCTAATACAAACATTGAGGTACTTACAGGAGCCATGGTGAGTGTTGTAAAGTTGTTTTGGTTCTTGTTTCTGTGACGACGGATTACAATTTTTCTAAGGTAATGTGCTCCGTCAGAAACGAACAGCCAGCTACGGAAATTTCAGTTTGGGTTCTACATATTTCAAAATAAGAGTCAAGCGCGTTTCCGTTTTCATTCTTTTATAGCACACACTCTACTGCATGCACTATTCTATTCTTGTATACACTCAACACACATATATTACTTGGCATACCTTGGGTGGGGACGGGCCAGCACCATAGCATTGAATGGAAGGGCCAGCACCATAGGATGATGATTGATGATGATTGATGATTTGTATGTAAAACACACACACACAGTCATACTCACACACCCAATCTCTCATCATCTCTCTGTAGTCTGCAGAGGGAGGGAGGATTTACACAGAGGATTCCACTGATGGCTCAACAAATATCAAGTCCAAGTGTTTCCCTCAAGAGAGGGAGGGAGAAGCAGAGGAAGCAGCAAACAAGCAGCATTGAGAACAGAGAGGAATGATTATACAGAAAGAACACAAGAGGACTGTGAGTGTGTGTGTGTGTGTGTGTGTGTGTGTGTAAGAGAACAGAGGGAGGAATGATGATACAGAAAGAAGACAAGAGAACTGTGTGTGTGTGTGTGTGTGTGTGTGTGTGTGTAAGAGACTGT
>JAIFZK010000074.1:212500-215000 GCA_027481765.1 Tenualosa thibaudeaui | reverse complement strand
CTCCATCCAGAGCATCTAGCAGAAACGCTGCCTGGCCAAGGCCAGGACCATTGCTAAGGATAGCACTCCCCCTAACCACAGACTTTTCTCACTCCTCCCATCTGGCAGGTGATACAGGAGCCTCCGCTGCTGCACTAGCAGGCTCAGGAAGAGCTTCTTCCCTGAAGCTGTAACACTGCTCAACATCACACCCTCTGCTGACTAGCATCTGCACTTTACCTTCTGGTTGGATGTCATTAATTGCATTGGCTCTTCTAATCTCGCAAGCACACAGACACACACCCACTCAGACTGTCAGAAATACACACACTCTCTCCATCTCTCTTTTAGACACACACTCATACACACACATTGTACAAACCCACTCATCTATACATTCATGTTTACATTCAAAGTTGCGCGAAAACAGACTCATGACACCTTCAGAGGGCTCAACAGTGGTGTCTGGTGTCCCAGGCCCACCCCCCTCCATGCCTACTTACAAACCAAGATACACCACAACCTTCACTGAGAGACTCTCACAACAACCATGACTGAATGCCAAACCCAGCAGGGTTGTATGAAGGCGGCTCTCTAAGAGTGATATAATATGTCAGAGCACACTGGATGTCACAGCATATGTTGTGTCCTGCCATTAGTCACAGATAGCCAATGATATGACAACATTACTGGTGACTAGTGTCGGCCGAGAGCTTTGTGTGGAGGTCATACCAGCCTGTGTCACATGCTTATAAACAGTCATCAACAATTCTGAGAGCAGTCATGTCATGCAGAGGGTCACATGACACAGAGATGTTACAGACACTCATGACTATTGTAGAAACTTAATCACACACACACACACACACACACACACACACACACACACACACACAGTACTTGAGTTGAGGGGAGATGAGGAGTGATGGCATCCCTCCTGAGATAAAAACAGTCAAAATCATCCCCCTTCTAAAGCACTCATCCCCCCTTTCCATCCCTTGTGCCATTTTATCAATGAATGTGGAAATTACTACATTTTGAACATTTAGGGGCTTTGTGCATATTGAGTGAAATACTGTGGGTGAGAGGGCACGCTTGAATAGATTGAAACAACATGTTTTATTTTAATTGACGTCAGTAAGAAGCATAGCAGGTGATGTTGTTAGTGTTACCACATGAACCCTACTAGTTTTCCTGTGATTGTTCTCTGTTTTTGACTGTGGCACCACCATTTTCTTTCCCCTCATCTTAATACATTGGATCAAGCTGACTAGTGATCCATGTTGGAATCTTGTGATGTGCATTTGAGAAATGAAAGTTTACTGCACATTATCTATCACATAGTTGCTGACCACACACAACCACAAGCAATGCAAAGTGTATTTAGTAACATGGAAGACATGCAATCAGACTAAAGGATGTTGGTAGAGTTGGTCAAAGCTGAATTCCAGGGAAGACTAAATGGAAACTGTCCTGCATGGAGTTAGAAGCATAAAGTTACAGACAGAAAATGCTTGTGAAGCGTGAGGGAGTGAGCCTGGGTGTCAGAAACAACTGCTTGCCATGTTCAGTGCCATGTTCAGTTTCAAAATTTCCTGGTGGAGAACCACCAGACCCCCTAGTAGCCGTGTACACACAAATTAGATATGCCTCTAATATTGATCCACAACTGCTGGAACAGCCTTTATTGTTGTGTAGGCTACTACATGTGTTGTCCACACTATGCCTAACTACTCACCAACATCTCTAATATAATGTGTGTAACACATGATAATTGCTGAGAAAGTCTGGCAACACTACTTTGAATGACAGTGTATGTGATGACACCCCTGTGTCTGTGTAAGCATCATCAGCACAAATAATCTGTCCCAAACAATCAAATCCACCATCCCCCGATTTTTTTTAACTTGAATACTGCACACACACACACACACACACACACACACACACACACACACAATCACAACCACACTTCCACTCCCTCTCTCTGTTACGAGGTAGTGTGTTGAGGGTCTTCAGGGTTGGCACAAAGAGGCAGTTGAAGTCAAAAATAGGAAGACTTGCAATTTATTGTTTTTCACCAGCAGTGATGAGGCATCCCCAACTCAAAAGAAGTGTAATGTAAAGAGAAAGAAAAATGGAAAATCTATTTACAAAATGAATGGCTTGCTGTAGCCAGAGCAAAGCACAAACAAAAGGCTTAAACAAAACGATAACGTCATTTCAGGCACCTCACCCATCTCAGGATATTAGAAGAGCAGGAGAACACAGACAGACTCTCCTCTCCTATCAAAGTCTCCTTGGCAATGAACCTGCAACCCCTTAAATGGGTACCTGAACTCCCCCCTAATTGGGACAAACCAAACAAACTACTAAGCACAGGGGAGTCCCCAAATAAGTCATACATACCCCAATATAGACAGTACATATGTATTAGTGCTAAACAGACACCACTAGGCCTTATACAGTATATAACATTGATGAATAAGTGTATTAAAAACATGCACTATAAGGCCTCCAT
>JAIFZK010000074.1:162500-207500 GCA_027481765.1 Tenualosa thibaudeaui | reverse complement strand
AAAAAAAAGTGTATAGAGAAAATTGTGTGTGAATTTAGGGAAGAGACTATTCTAGAGGATGTTATTATTTGTGTGTGTGTGTCATGTGTGTGCTTGTTTGTGTGTGTAGATCTTTGTGCATGTGCGTTTTGTTGTCATGGTGTGTGTGTGTTTGTGTGCGCGAGTGTGTGTGTGTGTGTGTGTGTGTGTGTGTGTGTGTGTGTGTGTGTGTGTGTGTGTGTGTGTGTGTGTGTGTGTGTGTGTGTGTGTGTGTGTGTGTGTGTGTGTGTGTGTGTGTGTGTGTGTGTGTGTGTGTGTGTGTGTGTGTGTGTGTGCGCGAGTGTGTGTGTGTGTGTGTGTGTCTGTGTCTGTGTGTGTGTGTTTGTGCACATAGAGTCCTTCTGCTTCCTAGGCACCATAATCCCCCAGGACCTGAAACAGGAGCTGAACATCAACCTGCCAGAGGACATGATGGTGAACTTTTACATGCCATCATGAAGTCCATCCTAACCTAGCCTTGGCCCTAAGCTACAGCACAGCAGAGTCCAGTGCCCCAGTTTGGTGCTGCAGCAAGAAGAGCAATAAAACAGACACCCAACTAAATGAGGTGGTGTGGTGGTGTGGTGCCCTGCACAGGGCCTGTAGTCTGTAGTGCTGTAGCATAGTGTAGTGTAGTCTGCTTAGTCTTTCTCACTTCCAGCTGCAGCTGCCATCTAGTTCCTTAGTGGGAAAAGAAGGGCAGAGTGTGTGAGGCCCTTCCTGATGGTTTTACAGCTCTGCAGGTCAAGACTCCCACAGTGCCTCCCCACAGCACACCATGGACAACTTCAACTTCCTGCTGAACTTATTCCTGCTCTAATACACACATACAGTACCATGCTGCTTCCTTCACACACTTCTTTCTCTGGCTTCTATTCCAGGTCTTCAAGTTATGGGTGCTACTACACATCCCTCTACCTTGCCCTCAGCCATTGCAGATCTGAATGATCTGAATCCAGTCTCCTATGAACTATTTCTACACCTCCAACCTGATCAACAGAATCGGGTTCACTTAGTTGTTGACAAAATATGCCACCGGCGTCCTTAAACTAGTGCATCTTTGTCTGAGTGTGGGAGTTTTAAACTCACAACCTGTGTCCTAATTTTAGGCATTCATACACAGATTCAAAGAAATATTAAGAGGGAGAACCACAGAGACAGACATAGACACACACACAAACACACACACACACACAGAAAGAACAGTACTCACATTTCATTAGTCTTGGTTTAATCCTGCACTCTGCTCCATGGTCATATCTTAAGACAAGACAAGAGAACAGGTTAGGGTTAGTGTGTGAACTGACTTCTTATTGGTTATTTTAGTCTAGATCATCATCATGTTGTGTATATTTCTGAAGAATAGCTGCTATAAAGCAAAGCAGAATAAAATAGCTGATTGTTAGAAGGCACCACTACTTTCTTTCTTTCTTTCAAACATTTTTTCCCTGAACACACACACACACACCCACACACACACAGACACACACGCGCACACACAGACACACACACCCTTCCAGATTTTATTTTTCTCCACAGCATAGAAACTCAACCATCTTACTCTAACACTGTTCATTAGCTACATCTGAACATTCACCACCATCACCCCCTTCCAACAACTTCTCCTGCTGGGCCTTATCCCCTCCCTCTGCACGTGGATCATGAACTTCCTCACTAGTGAACCACAGGTCAGCATTGGGCCTCTCTCCTCAAAGACACTAATCAGGAACACTGGCTGCCCTCAGGTTTGTGTGCTGAGCCTGATGGCTCCACTGTCATGGGCTTGATCACTGGTGCTGATGAGAGTGTTCAGCAGTGAGGTGTCAAGCTGAGTGACATGCTGCTATGGGAACTAAAATCATCTCCCTGTGGTTGTGTGCCTCCATCAACCAGTTCAATTTCTAAAGTATTTTTATTGTTTTCAAAGGAGTCTTAACAGTGAATACTGAGAAGTACAATTTTGAATTCCCTCAATATTTTTCAACCCACCCCCACACAAACACTCATGCCACTATTAAACAAAATCTATACTCTGTATATATACATAAAATAAAACAAAATACAAACAAATCAATAAATAAAATACCATCACCAATTATAAAATAACCTAAAATAAAGATATAGGAAAAGTCTCAGTTGGAAATAATGCTAATTTGTGCTGTCTTATTCAGAATGGAGAGAAGTAAGCCTATCAAAATAATTTAACAGAGGGTCCCAGGTTTTGGGCATTGGATCCCTTTAGAAAGTAGTACATTTTTCATAATATCTGAAAGCCATACAAAAGCTTTGAGAGGAAGTGTAGATGTCCATTCTATAAGTATTCTCCTGCGGGCTATGAGTCACAAAGGCTATGACGCTCTCTTTGCTGCTGGGCATACCATATCTTCTCCTAGTACCCCAAATAACGCTGTTGCAGGGTTGGGTTGCAAGTGTAAGCCAAAGGCCTCATTTCATATCTCAAATATTGATGTCCAGAAGTGCCTCGACTTGGGACATGCTCAAAATATGTGGGTTAAATCTCCCTGGGCCATCCTACAGCGATCACTAATATCATCAATATCAGTGTATATTTGGGCCAGTTTCACCTTACTATAGTGCATACGATGAAGCACTTTGAACTGAATCAAGTTCAAACATGCACAAGAAGAGGATCCATTCACCCAACTCTGTGCTCTATCCCAAACAGCCTCAGATATGTCAGTGCCAAATTCCTCTTCCCATTTGGCTTTAATGCTATTCATTCATGATATGTATATGTATATCTGATACAGCAGCTGTTTGACGTCTTTTCGCCAGGGCTGCAGTCAAATCAGGGTAGATCTGAATCTTGTTAGGACCCAACTTCACGCCATGCGTCCGGGAACACTGTAAAGCTTTTTCTTTCTCCTGAAACTTGTGAAAGCAAACTACGAGAGCCCTGAGTGGCTGATTCTCAGCCGGCTTTCGAGCAAGGGCGCGATGCGCTCGTTCCAATTCAGAAGGTGCATCAAAGACATCCAGCATGACTTCCATTAGCATGTTGGACACGAACTTCACTGTAGACTGACCTTTTGCCATCCACTGGAACGTTTAATATCCTCAATTTGGCCCTTAGCGATCGATTTTCTAGATCCACCAAGCGGTCAAGCAGAGTCGCATTTTGCTCTTCAATAGATTTTATCTTCTTCTCCGGTGTATTAAGAGCAGCGAAGTGATCTCCAGCTAGAGCTTCAGTGGCGTTTAGCCGTGTCTGGATCAGAACCTCTTTCAATGGAAGCCTTGCTAGCCATAGCGGCAAGTTTCCCAGCAGTAGTAACGTTAGGTTTTGGCGTAGCTTTGGCGTGGCGTTGTTCTTCCTTTAACCATGCCATTCGATACTGAGTGTATATTTCGAAGAAAAAAATATATACACCAGATGACAGATATTAAAGATTAAAGTTGGCCTCAGTGGCGTTATTTAAAGTTATTTTGAAGTTAGGATGGGAGCTCTGCTTTCTTGCTGTCTATCCTCTCATGGCCAAACCGGAAGCCAAACCATAGACAGGGTTTAGACTAAATATGTTTTCTAGTTGTATTGTCACATGCGGATTCAAGGGAGGGTATGTCAACTGCACTGAACATGTAGTTGACTGAGCTGATAATTAACTAACTAATAAGCTAATAATGTGTTCTGTTATTTGCAGCAGTGCTGCTAAAAATGTTGGGCCCTATGACAGAAAATTGTTTTGGGTCTCCCAAACATTGATAATATTAAAATGTTCTCTAGCGTTCCCTATCAGTGCCAGGCCCTTGGAATCATCCTTACTTCAACGAGCTTTCCTAACTATTTGTACTGCAGGCTCTCTTCTGTTGTTGCTCCTGACCCTAGACTGGGGTGTGACCCAAACCCAGATCATTGACCCAGTTTACCAAGACAGGTTAGCAGGTGGTCCTGCAGTGTGAGCCGTTCCTGCTGGAAGGATGCAGGACTGGACAGGACATGTGGTTGAGCTGAATTAGTTGGTGTAATAATGGGGGTTGAACTTATGAACTGCTGTGATCCTTCTTTTATTGAAATGGATTTCATTTCTCCATGTACTGAGAATTGTATTCATGGATTTAAGATATTCTTATTTGATATTGATATCTACTACGATCTGCATTTGGGTCCGATTCTGTACGTAACATAACCTGCAGCACTTAAAGGGCCATGACATGTCTATTAATATGTAGGAGGAAACCATATGGAGACATGAGAACATCCACACAGAAGGGTCTCAAGCTGAGGACACAAATGGATGAACAGCTCCACTAGAATCTCATCAAATCCAGATAAACACCCAGCACTCACCTGAAAGTCTGTAGTTTACAGCTGGGATCATTCAGTCTGTCTGTGAGCTCTTTGACACCTGAGTCTCCTGGGTGATTGTAACTCAGATCCAGCTCTTTCAGGTAGGAGGGGTTTGATTTGAGGGCAGAGGCCAAGAGAAAACAGCCCACGTGTGTGATGAGACAACCAGACAGCCTGAAACAAATGATTGTCCCATCTCATTATTTAAGAAAAAAGGACTTTACTAGCAACATTCACAAACACACACCGTTAGCTTAACTTTATAAAAGCAAAAGTCCATTTCAAAGATGGATTTCAGATTGAGGGCAATAAACAATAGGGGAACTCACAGAGTCATTAGCACATGATGAAGGATGATAAAAATAACTCAACAACATGAGTGTAGCTTTTTCACACACACATAGACACACTTAAACAAGCATTAAAGTTGCATTAATTTATGCTGATAAAACTTCACACAGTATGCACAGTATACTGGCCCCAAACATATCCAAGAAAATGCATAGGCTATTAAACCTGCGTAGCACAAGTTCACAACTACGTAGTGAACTAGAAGACATTGTTTGGTGGCAGAACTCTCATGATATTTTTTACAAAAAAGCAGCAGTTAAGTACATATATGAATGTGAACATTTAGTGGAAAACAAATGAATCCAGCACATGCATCAGGCATATGGAAAACCTCCAAGATTCTGGTGATACAAACCTTAAAGTCTGCAGTTTACAGTTTGGGCTATTTAGTCCTGCAGAGAGAAGCTGAACTCCAGAATCCTTCAGGTCACTATTAGTCAGGTCTAGTTCTGTCAGGGAGACTGAGGACTGCAGAGCAGAGGCTACAGCCTTACAGGATTCATCTGATAGCTCACAACACACCAGTCTGCATATAGAGAGAGAGGTACAGAGACAGAGAAATTCCAGGTAGTTTACACAGTGGATGAATGCTATGGTAACAAGGAAAGGGCACCATGCAGTTGTGCAGAAGAAACAGTGCAAGAATATTACCAGCCCAAATTCAGCATCTGACACAGAATATAAATAGACTACACAATACAACAATATAGAAAGTAAACAGCAAGACAAATCTATAGGTTCTAATTAAACACAATCTAAGGGTTCAAATTAAGAAAACACAATCTTAAGGCAATACAGTCCTAGAATAAGAGAAAAGGTGTCTGTGCATGGGGCTAATAGAAGGTAAAGAAGACTGTCCAGGTGCATAATGTGGCTTAGGGCTGGGTGATAATTGGATCATATAAGTGATAACAGAAAGATTCAAGTTGATTAAAATGATCAGCTTTGGCCATGTTACTCAATAACGCATAGACTCCTCTTCTTCAAAAATGTGCCTGTACTGACAGATTTAGCAGCCTTTGGGCGAGGCTTACTACTTGTACTAGCCTCTCTACTTTCCTCAAAAGAGAGTCTTCAGTTTTGGACTGCAAATGAGAGGGAGAACAGGCGGTTTAGGGAATCTGTCCAGCTTTGGTCAAACTACTCAATCACACATGGCTGAAATTTACATGATAACTGCCAGATTCTGCCCTTTCCAGACAGACATCTCCGACAGAGCATCTACTACTACTGTTTGGGTTCATGCTGCAGCTCACAGCACCGGCCCAAGATAAAGCTAAACTCTTTCACAATGCAAACATTGGCCTAGTGCAGCAAATGAATAAGGTTACCACCATTGGGAGTAAAATCAGAATTTGTAGAGTAAAAAAAGCTAATGTGTCATGTTTGAATCAGCAGGAGGAAAGAGAGAGGAAAAGACTATAACTGCCCCACATTCAGCATCTTCCAGGACGCCCCAAACACACAACAGTTTATACTGTCCGACCAAAGACACACACACACACAAACACAATCTAAACAGTCAACATATTACTAACTTCAGTGTCTCCAGTTTGCAGTTTGGACTCTGTAGAGCAGACAGCAGCTTTTCTCCTGACTCCTGCAGGTCATTCTGACTCAGGTCCAGCTCTCTTAAGGGGGAGTTTGCAGACTGCAGAGCTGAGGCCACAATCTCACAGGACTTCTCTGTTAGCTTACAGCCAGCAAGTCTGCAAGAGAGACAAAAGAGAATAAAAAGCTAATGTGTCATGTTTGAATCAGCAGGAGGAAAGAGAGAGGAAGAGACTATAACTGCCCCACATACAGTATGTGCCAGGAGGCCCCAAACACACAACACTACTAAGAGGGATAAGAGAAGAGAATAATATATGATCTCCAGACACCAAGAACAGTTAATACTGCCTAACCACAGACACACACACAAACACACACACACAGCACGTCATCAGTCAACAATATTACTGTTTGAATCTGCAGGAGGAAATAGAGAGGAAGAGACTATGAAGCTGGGATTGGACAGGCCTTGCATCAGCTGGATAAAGACCCCCTCCGCACAGGAGTTACGTACACATACATACAAATACATATGTGCGCGCATGTCCACACACAGCACACAGCATGTTTCATCACAATCAACTACTATGTGGTTTCCTCTTCCTCACACCTATGAGGAAAAAGTTATTTCATTTTGACACTTTATGACTTTTACCAGTATGCTTCTCTCAACACAGTTATACTGTTAGCAAGTGGTCATCGCAGTCTACTTTTTACAGTGTGTCTGCTAGTCTATGGAATAAGTTCTCTCTTTCTTCTCACACACACACACACACACACACACACACACACACACACACACACACACACACACACACACACACACACACACAGGCACACGATATGAAATCTAAACAGTCAGCATATTACTAACTTCAGTGTCTCCAGTTTGCAGTTTGGACTCTGTAGAGCAGAGAGCAGCTTTTCTCCTGACTCCTGCAGGTCATTCTGACTCAGGTCCAGCTCTCTTAAGGGGGAGTTTGCAGACTGCAGAGCTGAGACCACAATCTCCCAGGACTTCTCTGTTAGCTTACAGCCAGCAAGTCTGCAAGAGAGACAAGAGTGTCAATGTGACAAAAGAGCTAATGTGTCATGTTTGAATCAGCAGGAGGAAAAGACGATGGCTGCCTACTAAGAGGTATTTAGAAGAGAATAATATGAGCCCCAGACAACAAGCACAATTAAGCTGCCCAACACAACACTGGTACATATTGATCAGTGTGATTTCATCAGACCTCTATGAACCGAAGTCTGATGTCATGAAAAAATCATTGGAATACCTGCATCTTTTAACGCACAAGAGCTTTATATTTATTATAATATAATACAAAATGTAACAGTAATGGTAGTAACTGGTTGTGCAAACACCCATTTATCCATTCCTCAAACAAGCGCATGAATAAACAAAGGTGAATGTATGCTTGTCAGCCAGTGGATGTATTTTTGATAACTGTCTTGCACTTTTGCCCATGTAAGTAATCAAAGTATGTATGGAAGATGACTTGTTGCACATGTGTGGATGTTGCCTGTTTGCACAGCTCATCTGGAGCAAAAATAATTTCAATGTTTTTGTTATTTTTTTCTGCTATACCCCCTATGCAGCAACTCCAAATCATATTTTTTCTCCAGGAAGCCTTAAAAGTAAGCACTGAATCTGATCTATTTACACAATTCAATGTTTCATTCAGTGCTTTTAAACCCCATTTACATTATGTGCCTCCATTTAACAATTACATATCTTTGGACTATGAATTTTCTGCTGGATACACTAGAGCTTTCCTCTCAAATACCCAAATACCTCTCTCTCTCTCTCTATCTCTCTCTCACACACAGACACACACACACACACACACACACACACGATCCACTGGAACATTACTTTTTCAAATCCTACTCACTCATATTTGGGCCAGCAATATTTCTCAATGATCTGTTGCCTCAAAACATGAATGAATATTTCCTGTTTAGCAAGTTCAATATGTTAGTTTACAGTAATTTTCATCTGTATGGCATACAACAGGCAAGTAGCCTACATACCAAAAAACACAGAAAATGTTAGAGATGTTTTATATGGTTTAGTAACTATTTATGCTTTGTGAAAATAGAAATATTGCGAATGTAAATACTGTCGTACTCACACAGCCTTTCTGCAGCATCTCACAGCTGGCATCAGTCTCCTCCGTCCCTCATCTGATGTTCTGTATTTCCTCAAGTCCAACTCATCCAGCACCTCCTCAGACATCAGAAGCATGTGGGCCAGTGCTGAACAGTGGGCAGGTGACAATTCACCTGAGAAACCACCTGCAGATTTCAGATATTTCTGAACTTCTTCATGTAGAGAGTGATCATTCATTTCATACAAGCAGTGGAAAAGATTAATGTATCTTTCAGGAGACGGGTCCTCCCTCTCGAGTTCCTTGATATATTGACATGTTTTATTGATGCTCTCTGAGCTGCTGTGTGTGTTTGTCAGCAAGCCTTGTAAAAGGGCCTGATTACACTCCACTGAGATGCCTACAAGGAAGCGGACAAAAAGGTCCAGGTGGCCATTCTCACTGTCCAAAGCCTTATTTATGGCTCCCTTCAACAGATCACTCAACTCATCACTGGAATAGCCCCTTTCTCTATATCCACTGGAATAGACCCATCCTCTATATCCACTGGAATAGTTCCATCCTCTATATCCACTGCTAGTGAATGTTTTCAATACCTCCTTGTTTTCTCTCTGATAGCAGACAAACACATGCAGTGCAGCAAGAAACTCCTGGATGCTCAGATGCACAAAGCAGTAGACCTTCTTGTGGTGAAACACACTTTCCTCCCTGAAGATCTCAGTGCACATGCCAGAGTACACTGAAGCTTCACTGACATCAATGCCACACTCTCTCAGGTCTTCCTCATAGAACATGAGATTGCCATTCTCCAGATGTTTGAAAGCCAGCTCTGCCAGTTTCAATATGACACCCTTATGTGACTCCAGTAGCCTCTGTCTATCTGTCTCACTTTGATTTTGATACTTTTGGTTCATCCTGGTGGTCTGGATGAGCAGGAAGTGAATGAACATTTCAGTCAGAGTTTTGGGGGCCTTCTTCCCATCTTTCTGGTCAATTATCTTTTCAAGGACAGTGGCTGAGATCCAACAGAAGACTGGCATGTGACACATGATATGGAGGCTCCTGGCTGCTTTAATGTGTGAGATGATTCTGTTGGCTTGATCCTTATCACTGATCCTCTTCCTGAAGTACTCTTCCTTCTGTGGGTCATTAAACCCTCGTACTTCTGTCACCTGACTGATGCACTGAGAAGGGATCTGATTGGCTGCTGCTGGTCGGGAGGTTATCCAGATGAGAGCAGAGGGAAACAGAGTTCCCTGAATGAGGCTCGTCATCAGCACATCCACTGATGATGTCTGTGTCACATCAGACAATTTCTGATTCCCTTTGAAATTCAGTGGAAGTCGACTCTCATCCAGACCATCAAAGATGAACACAATGTGGCAGTCTTTGTATTCACCATCCTGTAGCTCCCTAAGCTCAGGGTGGAAGTCAAGCAGGAGCCTGTGAAGACTGTACTGATCATGTCTGATCAAATTCAGCTCACGGAAAGGAAGCACAAACATGAAATCTACATCCTTGTTAGCTTTCTCCTCTGCCCAGTCAAGGATGAACTTTTGCACTGAGACGGTTTTTCCAATGCCAGCAACCCCCTTGGTCATGACAGTTCTGATGCATCTCTTCTGTCCAGGTAAGGGCTTGAAGATGTCATTGCAGTTGATTGCTGTGTCCTCTGCAGTTTGTGGCCTGGATGCTGATTCTACCTGCCGAACTTCATGTTCACTATTCACCCCTTCACTCTCTCCCTCTGTGATGTAGAGCTCTGTGTAGATCTTGTTCAGGAGTGTCTGAGTCCCTGATCTTATGAGGCCTTCACATATGCTCTCAAACCTCCTCTTCATACTGGCTTTATGAGTCATCAGTACTCCACTGGGGACTAGAAAACAAACAAAAAGATTCAAGGGAAAAGATTCAACAAGGCATCATAAGTATTTTGTTTATGTTTTTCCTGGGCCTGATCCCTGCTCGTTGGAAAAGCTGCTCTGAAATGAATATGGAATAATAAATATGATCATTCAGCCCCTTTTGACTGACTTTATCATTGTGCCTTCATCACGTGTGTTACCGGAGCACTTTATTCTTGTTGTATAAAAATGTCTTGCTCTAATTTTTTTTAATGTGCACAGTGCTCTTGCGTATACGTGTTGTATACACAGCACTATCACAACTCTGTAAGACTCACTGGTTTGTCTGGGGAGTTTAGAGGGGGTTGTACTGTGGGTATATTTACACATAAATATTTTTGTCCTGGGCCTGGACCCCTGGCAGCACTTATTTAGTAAAGCTGCTCTGAAATGAACACTTTAAAACTCACCTGACAGTTTGGCCCCTTTGACTGGAGGCTGGAGAAGGGGTTTAGTTTTGAATGTCTCTTTGCACTGGGGACAGCTGTAGTCTCCTGATGCACCAGACTGACTCCAGTAGCTGCTGATGCACTGCCTGCCAAAACTGCATCCACAGGAGGTGATGACTGGATCCCTCAGTAGCTGCTTACACACTCCACACCTGGACTGATCTTTATTCTCCACATCTCTGAAGAAACATTGCACCAACATACAAATGATTAAAGGAGGTATAATACAAAACACACACACACACACACACACACACACAAATGCACATGCACACACACCAATCAAGTCCAGTCCATTTATTATGGTTTAGGTTGTCTTCAGTGCACACACACTCAAACACACACACACGCACACACATACATTATAATCTCTCAAAAGTTGTAATCCATTCATGTCCAATAACACTGTTCTATTTAATTATTACATCATGTCATTTATTGTCATTTGCTGTGTTAGTTTAATGTTTGGGTTAGTGTGTGTGGTGTGTGTGTGTGTGTGTGTGTGTGTGTGTGTGTGTGTGTATATAAAGAGATGGGGGCACACACCCACTATAAAACCATGTCCAACATTTCACTCACTTTCATTCACACATTCAGTCATTTGTTTTGAAATAAACAGATTCTTTTTAAACCAGTGCTTCAATGGCATATGCAAAGCTTTCAAAATATTTAGGAAGAAAATGCAGAAGGCCTAAAATCACATATCTTTACCAGTACATCTTTACCAGTACATTTTAATATGTTAGAAAATTATTTTTGATTATATTTTTGATTTTGAATGCAATTAGTGGGGAGTTCAGGTAAATGGGCTGAGGTTGCAGTTGTGGTTGTAGATGAAGCAAGAAACTCTGCCTGTGCTCTCCTTGGACGAATTACTCTCAGATATATGAACTTCCTTTGAGAATTTGTTTCTATTTAAGCCCTTTTCTACCTGCTGTTATTTCTGTTTACTTTCTTTTGTCATTCTTTCACTATTTTTGTATTGGGGTGCATCTGAACTCTTGGTGGTAGAAGAATAAATTGCACTCATCACAGTTTCTGCCTCCTTGCTGCCTGTTTGTGTCAATCCTTATGAGCCTCCACTACTTTATAACATTTACAGTAAAAATGACAGTTCAGCCACTTTAGTGCTTGAGTCATTACAGTTGGATCAGACTGGCTAGTGTTGAACTGAAGAGTTGGAGAAGATTAAGATCTCTCTCCACAGGCCCACAGCTGGACACTGGAGACAAATACATAATTATCTGGGCTGAATCATTTGACACCTTTGCAATGGTGATTCAGGAGGCAAATGTAAACATGCTTCCTCCACACTGCTACCTTCTTATCATATACATTTGACACTCTGTGTGTGTGTGTGTGTGTGTGTGTGTGTGTGTGTGTATGTTGGTACAAGTGTGTGAATGCAAACACACACACACACACACATCAAATTTTATGTATGGATGAAAAAAACAATCACACACACATACATGCTTATACACACAAACACAAACCACACACTCTCTCTTTCACACACACACACACACACACACACACACACACACACACACACACACACTCACACACGCACACACACGTTTTATGTATGGATTTAAAACAAATCTTACTTTGGATCAGACTTTGCTGGTCCCCTGCTGAAGTTCTGAGGGGGATCCATGGACTGGTCACTTTTCATAGACACACAGCTGGGCACTGGAGACACTGGTCTGTGTGTCTGTGGTCTGTGTGCAGAAGAACAGATAGTACAAAATAATAGGTTGAGCTTTACAATATACCTGTCTCCTTTCCTAAACACACACACACACACACACACACACACACACACACACACACACACACACACACACACACACACACACACACACACACACACACACACACACATACTTCTCTCCACTTTTGTATTCAGAAGTTAGAATTTCACACACTCCACAATGTTTAAACAGGCAATATTGGTAATAATTCAGCTGCTTACACACTCCACACTTCACACATGCATACACACCAGTTAATATCATGTGCAGATGACAAACACTAATATGTTACTGTTGCATATTACTGTGTAAATGGGTTGAGGTTGCAGTTGTGGTTGTAGATGAAGCAAGAAACTCTGCCTCCTTGGACGAATTACTCTCAGATATATGAACTTCCTTTGAGAATTTGTTTCTATTTAAGCCCTTTTCTACCTGCTGTTATTTCTGTTTACTTTCTTTTGTCATTCTTTCACTATTTTTGTATTGGGGTGCATCTGAACTCTTGGTGGTAGAAGAATAAATTGCACTCATCACAGTTTCTGCCTCCTTGCTGCCTGTTTGTGTCAATCCTTATGAGCCTCCACTACTTTATAACATTTACAGTAAAAATGACAGTTCAGCCACTTTAGTGCTTGAGTCATTACAGTTGGATCAGACTGGCTAGTGTTGAACTGAAGAGTTGGAGAAGATTAAGATCTCTCTCCACAGGCCCACAGCTGGACACTGGAGACAAATACATAATTATCTGGGCTGAATCATTTTTGACACCTTTGCAATGGTGATTCAGGAGGCAAATGTTAACATGCTTCCTTCACACCTCTACCTTCTTATCATATACATTTGAAACTGTGTGTGTATGCAAACAAACACACACATCAAACATTGTGTGATCCATGGACCGGTCACTCTTTATAGACATGCCACTGGGTAAATATCATTAAGCAATGTAACACGAGTGGGAATGAGGTTGTTTGTGGATGTCCTCACAGGTGTGGTTCGGGTGCAGGCATGAGTGTTATATTGCTTTTATACAACAGTTCCATTAACATCTAACAAAGTATTAAGGTGTTGAATTTTCTACCGTTTGTCTTTCCTTGTCTGTAAGTCAAATGCCCATGTAAGTCCACATTCACATTACCCCATTAAGATTCACATTACTCACATTACCCCATTAAGACTCACATTACTCACATTACCCCATTAAGACTCACATTACTCACATTAAGATGTTTTCTCTGGAGAGAACTGTCAAATATGATTTCATGAAAATCTCTCGATTTGAATGAACAGAACATTCACATCAGTCAACTCAATGAAAATCAAATAATCAATCAAGTATCTTTGTGCACTGTTATGAAATCTCCCTTAATGTTTGAAATACCAGCTTATAAATACTCTAAGCCTTTTCGATCACCTCTAAACATGTAGTTTTGTGCCCTTTTCCCAGATAACTTGATCAGACTCATACATGAGATTAAACAAACTAACAGGAGTGGGCATGTGGTTGTTTGTTAATATCCTCATGAGTGTGGTTTGGCCACAGGCTCAAAGCTGAAGGCTGAGAGAGGCTGGAGACAACTGCCAAATGTGATGTCATGACAATCACTGCTCTCTCACTTTGAATAAATGGAACAATCACATCAGTCAAGTCAGTGGACAAAGCTGAGTGATTATTAGCTGTGAAGAGTCACCCACGTGATATCGTAGCATATACCCATGGCTAATGAGACATAGAATGTGTCTTGTCCAATCAGACATTTATAAATAGTTTAATCAGAAATGTATAAATAGTTTGACTGGACCTAACTGACTGGACCTAAAAAATAATAGGTTTCTCCTTTCTCTCACTTTCTTTCAAGACACAAATACACACATTTGCACAAATGCATATACACATAATACGTAAAAAATCTCTCACACACACGCACAGTGTTAATCGTTTAAGGATCCGCGGGGACACACACCTATGCTTGTAGTACATATGTAACAGTACCAAAACAACTGAAGCCATTCAAATAACAGGTTGATGACTCCAACACACTCCACTTAACTCTCGCATAACTCTGATGTATACACAAACACGCACACACAGACACACACACAAACACACACCTAATCTTGTAGCCTATACATTAAAATAAAAAACAACAGAAATCTCACTTGATCAGAATCAAATGTGTTCTGACAAAGAACAATGCATTTTAAAGAAATAAATGATTCTGTACAAAAATCACATTTGCCACAATTATTGGCACCCCTGCATGTTGTATCTAGTAAAGCTACCCTCTGCTAACAATGCAAGTGTTAGTCATCTCTTTTGACACGCCACAAAGTTGGAGAACACAATAAATGGATTTGAGGCCCTCCCTCTTCGTAGAATCTGTCCAGATTGTCCATATTCATAGGTCCTCTCTGGTGCTTATTTATCTATAGCTCAGTTCATTGGTTTACAATGCTAAGATCATGGGACTGTGACAATGATGGTTGAGGCTTGATTTGGTGATCAGTAAGTCATGCTTTTGTTTATATTAACTCATGTTTTGATTTAATGACCTGCTGGTTAGCCAAGCATGACCAACTATTGCTTTTGTTACAGTAAAAAACATCTGAAATCTCACTTTGGTTTTCTTCATAGACCCACCACAAGATAATCTCTCTCCTTTTCTCTCACTCTTTTAAAACACACACACACACACACACACACACACACACACACACACACACACACACGCCTGCCCATATACACAAACATGTCTATGCACACACACGCACACACAAACACACAGACACACACACACACACAAAAACACACAAATCACTTCTCCAGTGCTGTGCATCTACAATGGGTAAGGTTGTGCGAAATGCACACACATACACACACACACACACACACACACAGATAAACATGCATGTGCGGCCACACAGACTGACAAACACACAACCACACACAGACACACACACACACACACACACACACACACACACACACACACACACACACACACACACACACACACACACACACACACACCTAACATTCTTACATTAAAATGGTGCTGGTACCTTACTGAAATAGAGAGGGTGATCCATGGACCGGTCACTCTTCATAAACATGCCACATAATCTCTCAAACACACACACACACACACACACACACACACACACACACACACACAATCTAATATTCTTTAAAAAAAAACAAACAAACAAAAAACAAAACTGAAATCTCACTTTGAGTTTACAATTGGTAAGGTTATCTGCAATGTGCATGCACACACACACATACATGCACACACGCACGCGCACACACACAGAAAAATGTGTATATACATACAGGCCACACAAAACGACAAATAAACACACATACACACACACACACACACAGCTACTTTTCTTAAAAAACAAAAAAAACCTGAAATCTCACTTTGCTGGTCTTCTGCTGAAATTGTGAGGGGGATCCCTGGACCGGTCACTCTTCATAGACACACCACTGGACACTGGAGACACTGGTCTGTGTGTCTGTGATCTGGGTAGACAACATAAAAAAATATAGTCACTGCATAGACACACCACAAGACAATATCTCACCTTTTCACTCACTCTTTTAATACACACACACTCACACACACACACACAGAAACACACACACCTATACACACGGACGTCTTCACGCACACCCACACATCTATGCGCACACACATGCATGCTTGGACACACACAGACACACACACACACAGACACACACACACACACAGAAACACACACAGCTATACACACGGATGCCTGCGCACACACACACACGTCTATGCGCACACACATGCATGCTTGGACACACACAGATAAACACACACACACACACACAGACCCAAACACACACACACACCTACTATTGTAAAAAAAAAACCCTGAAATCTCACTTTGCTGGTCCCCTGCTGAAATGGGCAGGGGGATCCATGGACTGGTCACTCTTCATAGACACACAGCTGGGCACTGGAGACACTGGTCTGTGTGTCTGTGACAGTCACTTCATAGACACAACAAAACATAATCTCTCTCGTCACATACAGACGCACACACACACACATACACACACACACAGATAAACATGCATCTGCGCACAGGCCACATAAACTGACCAGTCACTATTCAGTGACACGCCACTGGGCACTGGAGACATTGGTCTTTGTGTCTGCAGTCTGGGTACATAAAAACTGAATATAAAAAAATAATACATTTAGTTTCCAGCTCTCTCCGCAGTAATGCTTTCTGGATCCCAACAGATCTTTTTAAGACTGCTCTCCTTTTACTGGCTGAGACTATTCTTAAAATTATAAATGACTCACTCATAACTAGTCCTGTCCCAAAATCGTTCAAGACATCTGCTACTAAACCATGTATTAAAAAAACCTAACCTTGATCCTGATGTCCTGACATATCTAACCTCCCATTGTTATCAAAATTACTTGAAAAACTAGTGTCTAAGCAAATCTGTAGCTTCTTAAACATAAATAATATCCAGGAAACCTTCCAGAGGCTTCAGAGCTAATCATAGTACAGAATCAGCCCTAGTTAAAGTCAGTCACCTCCCTATGTCATCTGATAACAGATATTATATAATAATAATTATATATCAATATTAATCCTCTTGGATCTTAGTGCTGCCTTTGACTCTATTGACCATGCCATCCTACTACACCGGCTTAAACACATGATAGGCATCAGAGATTCTGCATTAGCCTAGTTCAAATCGTACCTCTCTGGTTGCTACCAGTTAACACTCATAATGAGTATTTAACCCACACCAAAGTAAAGTTTGGTGTACCCCCAGGCTCAGTGCTAGGGCCCCTGTTATTCTCCCTATACATGCTACATTTAGGAACTGTTATAAGGAAACATGGCATTACTTTCCACTCCTATGCTGATCATACCCAGCTTTACCTTTCTGTGAAGCCTAATGGCTATATGCCATTAACTAAACTTGATGCCCACCTCAAAGGCATTAAAATCTGGATGACTAATAATTTCCTATACTTCAACTCTGATAAAAACTGAAGTTATGATTTATGATAACTTATGATAAGTTATTATCAGGTCTAAATAGCTGCAACAGCAACATTCTTTCACCAAAACTTATTCAGTGGCCTTTCACTGTCATGTAACACAAAAGTTAAGGACAGCAGGGTAATTATTGACCAAGACCTCTCTAAATAGTCATGTAAAACACATTTCAAAAATATATATATTTTTCCCTACGAAATATTGCTAAGGTTAGAAAGTTCCTATGCTTTGAGGATGCTGAAAAATTACCACATGCATTTATTACCTGCAGGCTTGATTATTGTAATGCTCTGTTCCCTGAGAGTAGTAATACCTGTATCAAAAACCTACAGCTAATACAAAATGCCACGGCCAGAACACTCACAAGGACTAAAACATATGAACACATGTGTCCTTTCCCTGGTTCCTCACACTGGCTCCCTATTAAAAGTCAAATCACACGTGTGTAACCTGAGTATGTGTGAGTCTGTGTGTGTGTGTGTGTGTGTGTGTGTGTGTGTGTGTGTGTGTGTGTGTGTGTGTGTGTGTGTGTGGGTGTGTGATAAACTCACCCCTGATGTCCATCAGAGTCAGGACCCTTATTCTTCATGGACACAAGGCTGGATGCAGCAAATGTTGATTTTCCTGTCTGACGGCGACCAACAGCATCATCACCCTCTTGAGGGAAATCCATCCTACTGAACTTAGAAAGAAAAAAGGGACAAATGATGTGTTATTATGAGACTATATTAGTAGTTCACTGCTGTTATATGACTTCAACAGACACACTTTACAGTAATGGTGTTGTGTTTGGTACTGAGGAAGTACTGTCACTCTCTATTGGCAAGCCATGTTGGTGCCATGTTGACTCTATAGCCTTGAGCAGAGGAAGGTGGTGGTAAAAACCCAAGAACTGTCATTCTTCCTCAGATCTCATTAGTCTGTTGACAGAGTCTTGATTCCCAAAATGTGGACAGGGCCCCGTAGGGACCAGATAGTATAAACCCTCTATTCTCATAGTGTGGGCAGGGCCCCATAGGGACCAGATAGTATAGACCCTCTATTCCCATAGTGTGAGCAGGGCCCCATAGGGACCAGATAGTATAGACCCTCTATTCCCATAGTGTGGGCAGAGCCCCATAGGGACCAGAGAGTATAGACCCTCTATTCCCATAGTGTGGGCAGGGCCCCATAGGGACCAGATAGTATAGACCCTCAATTCCCATAGTGTGGGCAGAGCCCCATAGGGACCAGATAGAATAGACCCTCTATTCACAAAGTTTGGGCAGGGCCCCATAGGGATCTGACAGTATAGACCCTCTATTCCCATAGTGTGGACAGGGCCCCATAGGGATCTGACAGTATAGACCCTCTATTCCCATAGTGTGGGCAGGGCCCCATAGGGACCAGATAGTATAGACCCTCTATTCCCATAGTGTGGGCAGGGCCCCATAGGGACCAGATAGTATAGACCCTCTATTCCCATAGTGTGAGCAGGGCCCCATAAGGATCTGACTGTATAGACCCTCTCTTCCCATAGTGTTGGCAGGGCCCCATAGACTCACAAATAGCGTCTCAATAAGTAATATCTTTACATGGAGAGGGAATAGTCATGTGACACATGATGTCACATGGGAGAGCACAGTCGACAGATTAAGTTACTCTTAGGAACTGAAGGGCAGCCGAGGCCTCAGGGAGCATGTTTGTGTTGAATAAAATAAAGTTGGGACACCAAATGGAATCTATATTTTGTTGACGTCACATGAGTGATTATAAACAAGACCACAAATGTGTGTGTCCTGTGTGTCCTGAAGCTTTGTGTATGATACCTAAATGTCTCATAACTAAACTTGTGTACTGTATGTGACTTTTGGTGTGTTTATGTGTGTGTGTGTGTGTGTGTGTGTGTGTGTGTGTGAATGGGTGTCCTTACTATATGAATGTTTGTGTTTGTGTGTGTGACAAAAAGTCTGAAGTTAGTTTCTGTGTTTACATGCGTGTGTGTGTAAGTGATAGAGAGAGAAAGAGAGAGAGAGAGAGAGAACCCCCCCCACACACACACACAGAGAGAGAGAGAGACACACACTCTCTACATCACACACATGCTAAGACACACTCTCTACCTCACACACACTGAATTAAACTAGAAATCATCTTCCACAGTGTTCCTCAACATTCCTTCCATTACATTTAACGACATTGGAGCCCCAATACACGCACACGGACACACACACACACACCGTTACTGTCTGATACTGATACACACTCAGCTCATCTTCTTTCAAATGTAATGATTTTAATTGACTACCACCTTATCTGCTCTCTGTCCTCACTCGTTCCTCCTTCTCCAAAGGAGGCCAAAGGTCGTCTCCTCACCTGTTTCAGAACTCAGTGCACCCACAGAAGAGTCTAGTTTTCCACACTAATTAAGAATTGTCAGAAGTTTTATATCACTGTTACGTATATGAGCAGTTCAACTATTGCCAGCTGTGTATCTTGCTTGTAGCTTGAGCAAAGAAAACCTCTCCTTAACATAGACAGATGGGGCTACAACTCTTTTTAGGCTCATATCATCCCAACAGTCCTCAACTAAAGCGCCTGGATTTAAACACTGATTGTGGGACTTCCACACTACATACTAGTCTACCTCAATGGAAAATACAGGCCTTATGAGAAGATCTTTAAGATCCAAAAGGTGGTAGGTTCATGGAAAATCATGCCTGTTCTACTCAATGTATTTCACAGTATCAAAAAGAAAACCGTCATTCCAAAATATTACTGGGCTGCAAGACAAAACAAAAACTTGCCTGACCACATTGCATCATTACCCCTATGAGAAGCAAAATAACTAAGGCAAAGGTAGACTTGTTCCTCTTATGTGTGTCACAGGAACAAGTGTGGCACAAGGTTCTGGCATTCACCAACAGTTTGGGCTTTAATTCACAGTTTGGGCTTTAATAACATCACGATACAGTCAGTTTTCAGTATTTCAGTCTACAGTATTTAGTAAAGGCAACAATCAGCTCAGTATTCAGTATTTCAGTATAGAGAATTCAGTAAAGGCTACAGTCAGTTCAGTATTCAGTATTTCAGTATAGAGTATTCAGTAAAGGCTACAGTCAGTTCAGTTTTCAGTATTTCAGTATGCAGTATTTAGTAAAGGCTACAGTCAGCTCAGTATTCAGTATACTCAACCTTATTTTACACACGTCAATTTGAAATTTAGAAAACGTCTTACTTTTTTGTTTAATCTCTCTCTCTCTCTCTCTCTCTCTCTCTCACACACACACACACACACAATTATGTGTTCTCATAAGTGAAACACCATCAAAAAGCGGGTCTCCTGCAGAGTCAAGTTACCCACATTTTGTTCAGGGTTTGTGAAAAAGTCCTGTGGATCATAGCATATAAAATGATCATTTGAAAGTTAAAAAGTACAGGAGATTACTTACAGTAGTTCCCTTCAGTTTTTCAGCTCTGTCTTTCTATTGTATCTGACACTTTCATTTTCACCTGTACGCAGGTGTTCTTAACACACATCACACAGACCATCATGAGGCGTGTAGACAGGCTAGACCAGAAAATCCAGTTTTGTTGCTGCCTTTAAAGACAGTATTTGTACTTTATGTCCTACTTTAAGATCACTTCCTTTAACTTGATGTTAATGTGCGCTAGTCTTTAGCCTTGCATTTTGTTTTGCATACAGAGCCTAAATAAACACAGACACCCTGCTAGATGAAGCTACTCCATAGAAATCTCATATAATGTTACCTAATACTGGAAGATCCCTCCCAAACAAAGACAGTGTGTGTCCATCTGTATCTGTGTTTACAGTAACTGGGACTACTACTGGGCCTCAAGGCTTTCCAAAGGGTGTTGGAGCTCCCCCTGCTGTAAGCTCCTTTAATCAACTAATGACCATTCAAGGAGAGCATGCACACACACACACACACACACACACACACACACACAGGTTTCATGGGTGAGAAAGTGGCATGTGGAGAGCACACACACACACACATACAGACACACACACACATAAACACACACACATGCAGGTGTCACGGGTGAGATAGTGGCCTGTGGAGAGCACACACACACTCATCTACACACATACACACACACACACACACATACAATTTCTAAGGAAATGTGCCTAACCCTACAGAAATGTCAGTATGGCTGCTGGTTATTTCACTTTTTTTTCATTCGCTAACAAGCATTAACCTATGCTTAAAATACTTTACTTAAATACTTTACTGCTGTTAACACAAGCATTAACCTATGCTTAAAATACTTTACTTAAATACTTTACTGCTGTTAACACAAGCATTAACCTATGCTTAAAATACTTTACTTAAATACTTTACTGCTGTTAACACAAGCATTAACCTATGCTTAAAATACTTTACTTAAAATACTTTACTGCTGTTAACACAAGCATTAACCTATGCTTAAAATACTTTACTTAAATACTTTTTCGAAACTGTTAACACAGCAAAACCAGTAACCACCAATTATATTTGTGTGAGTGTTTACGGTCCGTGTACTTGTTTGTTCATTCATTATTCTGAACTATTATGAAAGGTGAAATTTAAAAAAGGGTGCAGCTTGGTGTTTTCTTTTTCAAAATGTATTATTGTCATCAAATAGTAGTATTAGAAACCTGGATGACATTTTCAATTGTTTAATTTGTAATATGTATTTACATTTACAGTTATGCAGTTAGTAGGCGCCTTTATCCAAAGCGTAAAGCGTAAGTAATGATAAAAAAACGAATAAAAAGTGCATGTTGCTAACATTAAATGTGCTGTATTTTAAGTTGGAAGTGCAATAGTGTAACAAAAGTGCAGTATAAAGAGAGATTATTTATATGATATATATTATTATAAGACATTAAGTGCATTCCTGGTACTCAGAATTCAAGCCAGGAGATATTCAAGAGTTTCTTGAAGGTGAAGAGGGTATCCATTGATCTGGTAGCGCTTGGAAGGTCATTCCACCAGCGTGGAACAACACATGAGAAGAATCTGGACTGACCTGTGTGAGGTAGATAACGTTCCTTGGATGAGTGAAGTGGTCGGCGGGTGACATAGGGCTTTATTCAGGTAGATGGGAGCAGAACCATCAATCAGGCCACCATTAGTGCCTTTGTGTTTGTTTATTGTATTTCATTTGACTGATCCCATCTTTACCCAGAAGTAAATGACATGGTTGTGTGCACTCATCTCCCTACCCATCTTCTGCTTGTGATATGAGCCTGCTAGACATAGACTACAGCTGAGTGGCCCAAATGAACAGGTGAAAAGTGAGTGTCCCAAATTCACGAGGTTTTATTGAAGACTGTTGTGTTGTGTGCAGCAATAATCTATATCTTCTTTTATCTCTTCACTTGAACCAAACACCCAGTGGCCTTGGTTAAATTTGGCTCAGGAGGATTACTGTTTTTGTTTTGCACAGTAGCCACACAACAAAGATGAGTTTATGAGCAGGGGCATTATAATGATTATTATTGTTATTACAAAGCACCCAGCGTCAAACTATACATGTGATTGCTTAATGTTTTGCACAAAATCATTAGAATATGGTAGAAAACCCAACAGTGAATTTGGGCCACTAAACTGCATGTATACTCTGGTGATGTTTATGTTTTATTAAGTTTTAGGTGTCACCATCCACTGTGTTCCTAACAGACGCCTCCAACATGGCAGTGTTCCCTTCAGGCAACGGCTATTTTGTCACAGTAGATTTGATGCCCCGAGCACAATATGAGGTGCATGGGGCATCCTCTGAAGTCCTGCAGTCCAGTGTCTTCTTCATCATTTTCCGCTGTTCAAACACCACATGTGAAAAAAATACTGACTCCTAACAGGCCATTTTAGATGAATGATGGAGCCTTCTCTAAATTGTCCATGATATGCAGCCCATATGATTATAGATGCAGACTTTTGAACTGAGCACATATAGAAACCTTAACTTTATGATCCCTTTACTCTGTAACCTAGAACACAAAAATGTAATTATTTCCAAAAGAAATGCCCCATTTTGATTACTCTAAACAGGACACCTTCAGCACAGGTAAGACTGCTGCACCCATGTATCATACATAAACCTGTCATTTGCATGGGATAGTTTTCATAGACAGGCCTTAATCTACGCTTCCCTGAGCCCAGGCAAGGAAGAGGAAAGAAGAAGAAAGAAGCACAAACAGAAAAGTCCACCGTCCACCACTGAAAATGGTTAGGTGATGCTTTGCTTTCTCTGCCACAGAAACTTGTAGCATGTGAAGGGGAAGATTGATTCATCCATACATTTGAGAATCCTAAGAGAAAATATTTAACCATTTATAACAGTGGATACAAATCTAAAGTAAGTGAACTGGAGGCTATCAAAGTATGCTGTAATATACTTTAGGAGCCGTCCCACACCTGTTGTGTGGATATCAGTACACACCACGTCCAAAACACACATGCCATGCATACACTGCAGTAGTCATTTGATAGGCATTTTGGCTGCTAAGTATATTGCTCAGAGAGTACTAGTATTCACATTTTGCTGAAAAATTAAACTCAGAGACTGGCTGGTTCACACAGCAATGAGACCTCCACAGCAGTCTACATGGTTGCCCGCTCCTCCTTTGAGCTTTGTCAAATGTGGACATTGTGCTCACTACTCAAACTCTAATCACACAAAACACTGTTTCCATCCACAGACTGGAAAAAGTATAACATCAATTGATTTATAAACTGCAACACCACCCATGTAGTTTATATTTCAAGTGTCTGTGTGAGTTAGTTTATGTAGGCCAAACTAAACGCCCCCTCAACAAACTCATTGTGGAGCACAAAGCTGCTATCCAGAACTGTAATATGGACTATGCCATAGCAAGACACCATGTCCAGGAAAATCATGGATCCTGTGATTTAGATAGATAGATAGATGTGTAATTTGCTTCAAATGTCCTGTGGTGTGGCTGGAATACATGCAATTTGTCTGTTAAACTTGTAGGTTACGATATCTATGAATCTATGAAAGTTATCCATGTGCTTTACTACAGATGCCATCATTGGGTGTGCATCCATGCACTGCACGTGTAACAGTGTGTGTGTGTGTGTGTGTGTGTGTGTGTGTGTGTGTGTGTGTAGGGGAGATAGAGACAGAGATATATATGATTTATTTATTTATTTATTTTCATATGAATTTATGTCTTTTTTTAATATATTCTATTATACTAAATACACTTTGACAACACAATGCTTTTTGTCATGTTTACTAATATTGTTTAAGAGCAGACAGAAAGTGGGAGAGAAAGATGGGGTGAGATCAGGAAATGACCACATGGTCAGCTGCACATAATTCAAATGCACTTAATATTTTTCACTGCTTTTGTGTGAAAGTAAATAAAACATCTTATTAATCTGAAAGAAATTAAATGAATCTTATACAAATAGTTTTGCCAATTTATATTTCATAGCCATTTGAAGGCAAACGTATCATGGTTGAAAACTAAAAAAAAAACAACTTATAATTCAAGAACAAAAACGAGAAGAATGGCCATCTCAGCTCAGCTCTTCTACTCCCCCTAGTGGTGAATTGACACCCTATGAAGATTTAGGTACTATTCATATTCACATTACTGTAGTGTGGATGTAGTGTCACTCTACAGATGGAAAACATGCAACTGTAGCAAACATTACCACCTAAAATATTAATATCACACACACACACACACACACACACACACACACACACACACACACACACACACACACCAAATAAACCAAGTTACCTTTCACTTTTTTTCCACATGTATTTTATAATGTGCAGTTACTGATGAATTAACTCCCTTTTAAATAAATAAAACTGAGCAAACATCACATTTACATAAATTACATTTTCATGGAAGAAAATAATAGTAAACAACACACACACACACACACACACACACACACCAAATAAACCAAGTTACCTTTCACTTATTTTCTACATGTATTTTATAATGTGCAGTTACTGATGAATTAACTCCCTTTTAAATAAATAAAAGTGAGCAAACATCACATTTACATAAATTACATTTTCATGGAAGAAAATAATAGTAAACAACACACACACACACACACACACACACACACACACACACACACACAGTTCTGCTTCAAACAGATGAAAATGATCTGGAACGTCCTGTCTGTTTTTTTGTTCATCAGCGTGTTTATTCCACGATTGAAAAAGAGGCCCTTGCTCTTGTGTTGGCTCTACAACATTTTGAGGTCTATGTTGGCAGCACAGCGCATCCAGTGACTGTGTATACAGATCACAACCCGCTGGTGTTTCTGGATCAAATCTGCAATCAGAACCAACGGCTAATGCGCTGGAGCCTCATTTTGCAGGGCTACAACATCAACATTCAACATCTTCGTGGTCACGACAGTGTTGTCGCAGATGTACTTTGGTATTCCTGTCTGAAATCAATTGTGGGTCAAATGTAATGTGTAATCATGTTAATCCTTTACTGTTCTTTCAGCTGAGCCAGTGTGAGGGGTTATCAGCTGAATGGATACGTTTTTTCTCTTTTCCATCTATTTATATATTGCTACATTTATGTGTATACATATATGTGTATATATTTCATCTCTATTTGTGTCTTTCATGTAACCCCCCAATTTATTTTCTTATGGGTGGGGGTGTTACATGGGGCAGTGTTGTCCTTTTCCTATCTGTCCTGTAGGTGGAGTCTGAGTTCATTAAAGTTGCGGGATGATTTGCTGGGTCTGCCCTCTACTACTTAATTAAGCCGCCCCTATTCCAAGATGGCCTCTCTCTCATCTCATCTGCTTTATGCTTGGCACAGACCACACTGGGCACAGCACAGCACAGCACAGCACAGCACGCGCAATATATTATTTTGATTGGAATTGTGTTTAGTCTGCATTCCTTGGCTTTATTTCACTTGACTTTATTTTTGCTGGTTAGTTTGTAATTCATTGTAAATATTTTGTGATAGTTTACGACGGTTGTTCATTTCTTACAGGTTTTTAGTTTAGTTAGAGAGAATAGGTAAGTTAGTGCGGGAAGACTCACTGTTTTACTTTCCGTGAGCCAGTGAGATCAAACATCTCCAAGTAAGGAAGCGTGAGGTTTTCTTTCTGCTTTTCCTTTTCTCTCTTGCAGCCGTCGGACTTTTGCTTTGCTAATTGTAGCACAGACTTCATTAAATTTACCACTTTTCCACTTGGAACCAAAGACTGTGGCTTGATTCATGTTATGGGGCCCTTTATTCATTGTTTGGGCTCATAACCCATACACCACACACAGACACAAACGCACACACACAAGAGCACACACACACATGTGTGCAAAAACACAAGAACACACACAAGAACAAAACCACAAACAAGTAAATGGTGAAGCAGGAGGAAAGACAATGCAAATGCAGGGAGGAGGTAAGAGAAGTACACACACACAGAGACACACACACAGAGACACACACACTCACAAAGACACACTCTCCCTCTCTCTCTGTCTTTCTCTCTCTCACAGACACACTCACACACATGTACACACTCTCTCTCTCTCACACGAACACACACACACGCACACACACACACAAAACTCACAGACACGCAGAGAGAACAAAAGGACAGAGAGAAGAAAAGATGGAGAAAGTTAGATGGTAAACAGTAAACAGAGTAAAAAGAACAAGGACAGCAGAGGGAGGGATTACACACACACACGCACGCACACACACACACACACACACACACACACACAGGCAAGATCACGCACACACATACACACACACACACATACACACACACACACACACACACACACACACACACACAGGCAAGATCACGCACACACATACACACACACACACACACACACACACACACACACACACACACACACACACACACACACACACACACACACACACACACACACACACACAGGCAAGATCACGCACACACATACACACACATACACACATATACACACACACACACACACACACACACACACACACACACAGGTAAGAACAGTCTTGCGCCAACACCACACAGTGGTGTGAGGAGGTCATGTGATGTGGCACAGGGACACTGAGGAGCCAGTAGACCAAACATAAAACCCAGGGTAGAGGGGCTCAGTGAATGTGGAGTGGAACGTGTGCAGGTGTGTGAGTGTGTCAGAGGAGACGCTGTAGAAGGACAGAGTGCCTGCTGGCCAGTCCAGGTACACTCCTACTCTGCTGGAGCTGGAGGAGGGGGCAGGTATGGCAGTGGGATTATTATTGTGACGGACAGAGTAACTGTTACCAGAGCAATCCAGACTCCAGGACTGGGCAATACATCCAAACAAGCTGTCACTCCTCTCTTTATATCACTACTATATAAGCACTGTCACCACTCCACTCAGCCTCCCAGTAGCAGCGTCCAGACAGACCCTCTCTACACACCACCTGAGAGTACCAGTCAAATCTCTCTGGGTGGTTCTGTTCTGGACGGGCATGTTTACACACACACACACACACACACACACACACACACACACACACACACACACACACACACAGTGTTAAAGATTGGGAACTAGTGTATGAAAAGAAACAGAGAACAGAGCAAGAAAAAGAGAGGAGAGAAGACAAAACACACACACACACAGTCACACACACACAATCTCATCTCATCTAATCATCTCTCTCTCTTTCTCTCACTGACTCACTCATTCACACACACAGTCTATGAGAAAGAACCCATGAGGCAAAGGGAACAGACACACACACAAACACACACCCTCTCTCTCTCTCACTCACTCTCTCATTGACTCACTCATTCACTCACACATACAGACACACACAAACAGTCACTCAGTGTTTACCAAAACACACACACACTCACACTACAACACAGCCACTCAGTGTCATTTACACTAAAACAAACACACACACACACACACACCTTGTGGTTTTTTCCCCTTTTCACTTAGTTTGAAGATGCCCCTAATCCTAGTGTGGTCATAATTCAATTATGATTGACAGCTGTGTGCAACCCATGTCTTAACCTGCATTAAAGTGGCCTGGATCTGTGTGTTTGAATGGGCAAGTGGCAACTGGGCTGACTGACTGTTTACCCTGATGGGGTCTGAATGGGAGGCCTGATGTTTTGCCAGTGTGATAGACTGGGTATATGTTTACTCCAACAGTGTGAGAGACTGGGCATATGTTTACACCAACAGTGTGAGAGACTGGGCATATGTTTACACCAACAGTGTGAGAGACTGGGCATATGTTTACACCAGCAGTGTGAGAGACTGGGTATATGTTTACACCAGCAGTGTGAGAAACTGGGTATATGTTTACTCCAACAGTGTGAGAGACTGGGTATATGTTTACACCAACAGTGTGAGAGACTGGGTATATGTTTACTCCAACAGTGTGAGAGACTGGGTATATGTTTACACCAGCAGTGTGAGAGACTGGGTATATGTTTACACCAACAGTGTGAGAGACTGGGTATATGTTTACTCCAACAGTGTGAGAGACTGGGTACATGTTTACACCAGCAGTGCCAACTTGGAATGTGGACCATTGCTACCTAGATCCATCTAGACTGTCCTTGTTTTATTTCTGTACATAGTTGATGAACTATTATGATGCTTAAAGATGAAACCTTGTTTAAGGAACAGTGAAGTTGTGCTCCAACCTTTTTTTCAAGAGAACATCTTCACATGTTAAGCAATATTAACATTCTCTTGCTCGTCTCTATCCACTAACTTTATTGACCTTTCTCTTAACTACGTAGGTCCCTGCTGGTCACATTTGGTACTACAGTTGATACACTGCATATCAACACAAAACCATGGACAGCTTGTAGTCTGTCATGGTTACTACTGATTGTATTTTTCCTGCATGACCCCTGGCAGTTGGGTTAGCCCCTTGGGTCATGGATCTGTCCAAGGTTTCTTCCTAGACTAACATAAGGGAGTGTTTCTTGCCCCTGTTGCTCTTGGGTGCTCCTTGCTGTAAAGCCCCATGAGATGTTCTGCTAGTTAGTCAGCACAGTCTCTGAGTGCTCTCCCCGGTGTGTCATCATCTGCAGCTTTCCTGGTGTTCACCACGTAGCACTCTCCTGACATCCTCAGTGCTGACGCTCAGTGTTGGACTGGCAGATGTTGATGGCAGCCTTGTCCAGGGCTCTGCATCGTCCACCTTGAAGCGGCCAAAGAAATGACTCAGTTCCTCTGTGAGGGAATCACTGCTGCTTGTTGTTGTGTCCTTACTGCCTTTGTGCTTGGTGAGATGCTGGATATCTTGCCATGCCTGACGTGGGTCTCCCTCACTCAAGTGCCCCTCTATCCTCCGCCTGTAGTCTGCAGAGGGAGGGAGGATTTACACAGAGGATTCCACTGATGGATCAACAAATATCAAGTCCAAGTGTTTCCCTCAAGAGAGGGAGGGAGAAGCAGAGGAAGCAGCAAACAAGCAGCATTGAGAACAGAGAGAGGAATGATGATACAGAAAGAAGACAAGAGGACTGTGTGTGTGTGTGTGTGTGTGTGTGTGTGTGTGTGTGTGTGTGTGTGTGTGTGTAAGAGAACAGAGGGAGGAATGATGATACAGAAAGAAGACAAGAGGACTGTGAGTGAGTGAGTGTGTGTGTGTGTGTGTGTGTGTGTGTGTAAGAGAACAGAGGGAGGAATGATGATATAGAAAGAAGACAAGAGAACTGTGAGTGTGTGTGTGTGTGTGTGTGTGTGTGTGAGTGTGTGTGTGTCAGAGAACAGAGGGAGGAATGATGATACAGAAAGAAGACAAGAGAACTGTGAGTGTGTGTGTGTGTGTGTGTGTGTGTGTGTGTAAGAGAACAGAGGGAGGAATGATGATATAGAAAGAAGACAAGAGGACTGTGTGTGTGTGTGTGTGTGTGTAAGAGAACAGAGAGAGGAATGATGATGCAGAAAGAAGACAAGAGGACTGTGAGTGTGTGTGTGTGTGTGTGTGTGTGTGTGTGTGTGTGTGTGTCAGAGAACAGAGGGAGGAATGATGATACAGAAAGAAGACAAGAGGACTGTGTGTGTGTGTGTGTGTGTGTGTGTGTGTGTGTGTGTGTGTGTGTGTGTGTGTGAGTGTGTGTGTGTAAGAGAACAGAGGGAGGAATGATGATACAGAAAGAAGACAAGAGGACTGTGTGTGTGTGTGTGTGTGTGAGAGTGTGTGTGTGTGTGTGTAAGAGAACAGAGGGAGGAATGATGATGCAGAAAGAAGACAAGAGGACTGTGTGTGTGTGTGTGTGTGTGTGTGTGTAAGAGAACAGAGGGAGGAATGATGATACAGAAAGAAGACAAGAGGACTGTGTGTGTGTGTGTGTGTGTGTGTAAGAGAACAGAGGGAGGAATGATGATACAGAAAGAAGACAAGAGGACTGTGTGTGTGTGTGTGTGTGTGTGAGAGAGTGTGTGTGTGTTAGCCAGCCTTGATAGGCCTCTAGCAGGAGTGTATGTGTTCGTGTCAGTCAGCCTTCATAGACCTCTTGCACCCTCCAGAAGGCCTCAGAGTAAAGAGGTGGTTAAACACACACACACACACACACCCTCTCACACACACAACCCTGAAAGCTCTAGTGCTTTTTCCCTCTCTCTCTCTCTCTTTCACACATACACACACACACGAAAAAAATAATTTTACGAGCATTCAGAGAAAAAAAGAACTACAGTTGATGTCATTCCTTGATAAATGAGAATGTACTGTATATTTTTTACAATGCACACACACACACTCCAAAATCACTTTATTTGTATTTATTTATTTTTATATTCAGTGTATGAATTTACAGCCCTGTTGAATAAGTAAATATTGAGCAAATATCACATTTAAACAATTACATTAAAATGAAATGAGTCCATCTCCTCTCACATTAAGGCACATCTATTTGATGTCTCCTCTCTCATATCTCACAGCATGTGAAACTCTATACAAACAAATACATTAAACAATCAAATCAATTTGATGGATTAACACTCCAAGCCCTGAGAAATATGTTGATGTTGATTTGTTTTTGGTCTTCAGAAAACATCCAGCCACATACAACATTCTCTAGGTTAAGGTTGAGATGCCAGTGGAAGAGACTCCCCACACATATCTATCTGACACTGGATCCATTTGGTGATGCCTAAATAATGTGGGACCTTGTGTGAAGGACCAAAACAATACATGAGCAAAAACAAGGGAGTGAGTGAGAGAGTGTTTGTGTGTGTGTGTGTGTGTGCATGTGTACGTGTGTGTGTGTGTGTGTGCATCAGAGTAGGACACATATAATTGAGGACATACAATTATATTTGAGGAATGAAATAAAATAAAAAGCATAAAACACACAGACACAGACATAGACAGACACACACACACACACACACACACACACACACACACACACACACACACACACACACACACACACTGTCTGAGGAAGAGGAGGGGAGGAAAGGAAGAGAAGGAACACAAGAGAGTAAGTAGAAGAGAAAAGAGCAAAAAAGAGAGGGAGAAAAATAATTTGAGTGTGTGTGTGTGAGAGTGTGTGTGTGCATGTGAGTGTGTGCATGTGAGTGTGTGCATGTGAGTGTGTGTGTGTGTGCTTGAGTGGGAGGAAGGAAAATAAAGTGACATTGAAAGGGCAGCATTGCCTCCACCCTCAACCCCACTGCCCCCCCACCCCCACACACACACACACACACACACACACACACACACACACACACACACACACACATTTTCTCCTTCTCTCTTTTAGTCGTTCCTTCTCTTGTCTCTTCTACTTACTCCTCTCTCTCTCTCTCTCTTTATGTCCCCTCTTACTTCATCCCTCCTCCCATTTCCTCCCTTCTTCCTCAGATAGTGTGTGTGTGTGTGTGTGTGTGTGTGTGTGTGTGTGTGTGTGTGTGTGTGTGTGTGTGTGTGTGTGTGTGTGTGTGTGTGTGTGTGTGTGTGTGTGTGTGTGTGTGTGTGTGTGTGTGTGTGTGTGTGTGTGTGTGTGTGTGTGTGTGTGTGTGTGTTTGTTTTGGGGGATCAGAAAAAGGAGGAGAGAAAAAAATACAAACACAGGGAGGAGAGAAAGAAAGTGAATAAGAAGAAAACAGGAAGGGAAGGATAATCTGTGTGTGTGTGTGTGTGTGTGTGTGTGTGTGTGTGTGTGTGTGTGTGTGTGTGTGTGTGTGTGTGAGAGAGAGAGAGAGAGAGAGAGAGAGAGAAAGAGAAAGAGAGAGAGGCAGAGATAGAAAGAGAGAGAGAGAATGTGTGTGTGTGTGAGAGAGAGAGTGTATATGTGTGGTGTGTGTGTGTGTGTGTGTGTGTGTGTGTGTGAAGGAGAGGAAGAGGAGGAGAGAAAAAATGAATCTGGAGGGAAGGAGGGAACACAGGGAGGAGCTGCAGGGGTAAAAACACAGAAGGGAAGAGAGAGAGAACGACTAAAAGAGAGAAGGAGAAAATGTGTGTGCGTGTGTGTGTATGTGTGTGTGTGTGTGTGTGTGTGTGTGTGTGTGTGTGTGTGTGTGTGTGAAGGAGAGGAAGAGGAGGAGAGAAAAATTGAAGCTGCAGGGATAAAACACACACAGGGAAGAGAGAGAGATGAAGTAGAAGAAAACAGGAAGCAACAGAGGGAAGGATGATGGATATAGAGAACACACACACACACACACACACACACACAGACAGCAGTGTGTAAGCAGGTGTGTGTGTGTGTGTCTTCTCCTACAGGACTAGGAGGTCATGTGATGTGGCACAGGGACACTGAGGAGCCAGTAGACCAAACCCTAAACCCAGGGTAGAGGGGCTCAGTGAATGTGGAGTGGAACGTGTGCAGGTGTGTGAGTGTGTCAGAGGAGACGCTGTAGAAGGACAGAGTGCCTGCTGGCCAGTCCAGGTACACTCCTACTCTGCTGGAGCTGGAGGAGGGGGCAGGTATGACAGTCTGATTATCATTGTGCCAGACAGAGTAACTGTTACCAGAACAATCCAGACTCCAGGACTTGGCATTCCATCCAAACCTGCTGTCACTCCCACTCCCTTTCCTCTGGATACTTTTATATGCCACTGCTATAACAGCAACATTACTCCACTCAGCTTCCCAGTAGCAGCATCCAGACACAACCTGCATCTGAGCCCAGGAGTCAAATCTTTCTGGGTGGTCAGAATACGACTGATCCTCCCTCTCCCATGTCACCCCTCTGTTCCCCTCAGAGAGAGAGATGACTGCAGGCTCTGTTTGGGTCCAGTGTGAGATCACAGGCATCTGCACACAAGAGGAGAGGAGAGAGGAGAGAACATCCTCATCAGAACATGGAGCAGGAAAAGACATGTTTACACACACACACACACACACACACACACACACACAATTCTCACACACACACAGTGCATAAGAAAGGGAACCAGAAGAAGCAGAAAACAGATGGAGCAGAGAGAAAGGAAAGGAGAGAAGAAGGAAGATATGGACACACACACACACACACACACACACACACACACACACACACACACATAAGCAAACAATTCACTCACACACACACACACACACACACAAACACACAAACAATTCTCATACACACACACCTAAACACACAAACACACAAACAATTCTCATACACACACACACACACACACACACACACAGTGTATAAGAGAGGGAACCAGAAGAAGCAGTAAATAAAGGGAGCAGAGAGAAAGAAAAGGAGAGAAGAGAGGAGGGACGATAAGGACAAACACACACACACACACACACACACATTTGGTCTCTCTCTCACACACACACTCACACACAATTCTCACACAGGCACACACAATTCTCATATACACTCACATACACACACAAACAATTCACACACACACACCTAAACACGCAATTGTTATATACACACAAAGACACACACTTCTCTCTCTCTCTCTCTCACACACACACACACACACACACACACACACACACACACACACACACAGTCACACAAGCCTACACACACACACCGCACACACACATATACCCCCATATACAAACACACACAGCCCCCCAGAAAAGTGAGAAGATGCACAAACTCTCAGTCTCTTCCTCTGAACTAACATTTTAAGGCCTTCATGCGTTATGGTTTTCACACACACTCTGCCAATCACAACCTGACTCAGGACTCACTCCACATGCATCATCATAAGGAGCACTGCCCAATCCTACACACTTGTAGTGCATGACCCCTGGCAGTTGGGTTAGCCCCTTGAGTCTTGGATCTGCCCAAGGTTTCTTCCTAGACCATGACTGACCATTTTTGTACAATTCCACCAACTAGGTAAAATGTTACAACATGCCCCGCAGGTGGGTTAGTTGCAACACTGCTAAAAAAATTAATTCAGTAGAATGTTCTCAATCTAAAGTTTGATCTGAATGCAAAAATACTAACAGACTGTGTGTCAAGTAGCCTATTGACCTTATTCTCCATATGGACAAATAGGCTATCACATACACTCATACACAACACCTGGTTGGGAGTCAGAAGTCTAATAAAGGACAATATGACATAAAAATGCCTTTAAACAAACAAACAAAAAAAACTCAGGTCAAAATGCAAGGCACGGCATTGCATAACAAATGTATAGAGAAATTTGTATGTGAATTTAGGGAAGAGACTATTCTAGAAGATGTTGTTATTTGTGTGTGTGTGTCATGCGTGTGCTTGTTTGTGTGTGTAGATCTTTGTGCATGTGCTTGTATGTTTTGTTGTCATGGTGTGTGTGAGTGTTTGAGAGTGTGTGTGTGTGTGTGTGTGCGCAAGTGTGTGTGTGTGTGTGTGTTTGTGTGTGTGTGTGTGTTTTTGTGTGTGTGTGTGTGAGTGTTTGTGTGCGTGTGTGTGAGTGTGAGTGTGTGTGTGTTTGTGTGTGTGTGTGTGTGTGTGTGTGTGTGTGTGTGTGTGTGTGTGTGTGTGTGTGTGTGTGTGTGTGTGTGTGTGTGTGTGTGTGTGTGTGTGAGTGTGTGTGTGAGTGTGTGTGTGTGAGTGTGTTTGTGTGTGTGTGAGTGTGTGTGTGAGTGTGTGTGTGTGTGTGTGAGTGTGTGTGTGTGAGTGTGTGTGTGTGAGTGTGTGTGTGCACTCACAAAGTCCCTCTGCTTCCTAGGCACCATAATCCCCCAGGACCTGAAACAGGAGCTGAACATCAACCTGCCATGATGGACATGATGGTGAACTTTTACATGCCATCATTAAGTCCATCCTAACCTAGCCTTGGCCCTAAGCTACAGCACAGCAGAGTCCAGTGCCCCAGTTTGGTGCTGCAGCAAGAAGAGCAATAAAACAGACACCCAACTAAATGAGGTGGTGTGGTGGTGTGGTGGTGTGGTGCCCTGCACAGGGCCTGTAGTCTGTAGTGCTGTAGCATAGTGTAGTGTAGGCTGCTTAGTCTTTCTCACTTCCAGCTGCAGCTGCCATCTAGTTCCTTAGTGGGAAAAGAAGGGCAGAGTGTGTGAGGCCCTTCCTGATGGTTTTACAGCTCTGCAGGTCAAGGACTCCCACAGTGCCTCCCCACAGCACACCATGGACAACTGGATACCTTGTGGCCCCAGGCTGGACTGTGTGGGATCTCAGAGCAGACTGGAGCCCCAGAGGTACAGGTGCATGACCCACTGGCATGTGGACACACTCTACCACTGACCATTCCAGTCACCTGCTGCCTTGTAGGTTGGGACTTTTGACACAATGGCTAGAAGTTCATATGTGTGTCACGTGCACAGACCAATGACACAAGACTATGCCGTCATCCCAAATCTTCCTGCTGAACTTATTCCTGCTCTAATACACACATACAGTACCATGTTGATTCCAAATAGGGACAAGTTAAAAGTGATACTACACATCCATCTACTTTGCCTTCAACCATTGCATATTTGAATGATCTGAATCCAGTCTCCTAAAACTATTTCTACACCTCCAACCTGATCAACAGAACCTGGTTCTTTGTATTAACAATATGCCACCGGCGTCCTTAAACTAGTGCACCTTTGTCTGACTGTGTGAGTTTTAAACCCACAACCTGAGTCCTAATTTCAGGCATTAATACACAGATTCATAGAAAGATTAAGAGGGAGAACCACACAAAGGGACAGACATAGATACACACACACACACACACACACACACACACAGAAAGAACATCACTCACATTTCCTTGGTCCTGGTTTAATCCTGCATTCTGCTCCATAGTCATACCTTAAGAAGGACAAGAGAACATATAAAATGTTAACATACAAAAGTAAGGTTAGTGTGTGAACTGACTTCTTATTGGTTATTTTAGTCTAGATCATCATCATGTCGTGTACATTTCTGAAGAATAGCTGCTATAAAGCAAAACAAAATAAAATATCTGATTGTCAGAAGGCAACACTACTTTCTTTTTTTTTCAATTTTTTTTCCCCTGAACACTCTCACACACAGACACACACACACACACTCTTTCAGATTTTATTTTTCTCCACAGCATAGAAACTCAACCATCTTACTCTAACACTGTTCATTAGCTACATCTGAACATTCACCACCATCACCCCCTTCCAACAACTTCTCCTGCTGGGCCTTATCCCCTCCCTCTGCACGTGGATCATGAACTTCCTCACTAGTGAACCACAGGTCAGCATTGGGCCTCTCTCCTCAAAGACACTAATCAGGAACACTGGCTGCCCTCAAGTTTGTGTGCTGAGCCTGATGGCTCCACTGTCATGGGCTTGATCACTGGTGCTGATGAGACAGCGTTCAGGAGTGAGGTGTCAAGCTGAGTGACATGCTGCTATGGGAACTAAAATCATCTCCCTGTGGTTGTGTGCCTCCATCAACCAGTTCAATTTAACTACAGACACAGACGGCATTTAGACTAAATATGTGTTATTTGTATTGTCACATGTGGATTTAAGGGAAGGTATGTAGACTGCACAGAACATGTGGTTCACTGAGCTGATAATTAACTAACTAATAAGTTAATAAGCTAATAATGTGTTCTGTTATTTGCTACTCATTTAATTGTTCACAGAATTGCTGTCCTAGTCCCTTCAGTAGGTCTATGTGAGCTTTCCTAACTATTTGCACATGAATAGTGCAAACACACACACTATTCACTAGTAGATTGGTAGCTGGCCATTAGTCCTTTAGTTAAAGTTTCACTTGGTGCAAAGCGTCTGAAACCCATCAACCAATTTCTACTGTTTGCTTGTGATGTATGTTACGTGCTGGAACGCACCGTTGGAATTCAACGCTATCGATTTCAGCCCTCCCTCTGTTTGCTGATTGGCCCGTCCAAGCTCAGAGACGGTGCAAACGAAGCGTACGGCTGGTTCCCTGGCCAGTAATGGAGGTAAATGAGAAACTGAGTGGAGGCACTAGGCGGTACTGGCTTGGCTGGCCATGGCTCTAGGATGCAAAATAGGAGATAAACAATGACCATTGATACGTCCCTTTAAGTTTAGCTTGAGTTTAGTAACTGGTGAAAAGAACCTGTTATTCAATCATCCAGTCCTACTTCAAAACCAAAGGATGAATTTTCTGCACCGAAAACTAGGAACATATATGTAGTTGACAGAATCAGACTGGTTTAAAGGTGTGCCAGGCAAGACTGATTTTTTTGTCTTTGGAGCGCCCCCTACAGTCACTGATTTTTGGAAAAACTAGCAACATTGTACATTCTCACCAGTACATGTGAATTTACTTGCAAACCAAAGAGAAGAAACCAGCGATGATCATTTTTGTTTATTACGATGACTGACAAGCCGGTAATAAATGCAATGTCAGTTTCATCCATTTTCAGTTTCGTTTCCTTCTGGAAGGTGTTTCAGATCCTGCAAGTGTAGTTACTGTGGAACATATGCTATAGGCGGACGAGAGCATTCATTCACCCCTTAATGAGCCATTGAATCATCAAAGTGCCTACGAAGCTGGTAAGTTAACCTAAAAACATTACCTAGTGTGCCTTTAAATAACAAAGTGAAAGAAAAAAAGGGGCCTGGAGAAGACATTAACTGGGGTGTTCCACTTAGGCATCATCAGTACAAGATCTTGGCAAAAGTGCATGAATGCCATGTACATGTTGTGATACTGTATACAGTATGTTTGTCACACAGGGTCCAACATGACATTTACACAGTCAGCAGTCAAGCTGAAACCAGTTGACCCCTATGGCAATTTCTGTATATTTCAAGTATATCGATGGGAGGGAAGTGCAAAGCATAACATAAAGTGCTATAAAGTGTGCTCACCTAATAAAAGGTTAGCATAGATCTACCATGTAAAACAGATGGCAGAGGTCAACACTATTTAGTGTCATGATTTACAGACTAATAATTAGACATTTTGATTCGACTTCGGCATCTTTAAATTCTGCCACATCTTATGTTAGATGATGCATAGCTTCCATATGGATGGGTAATGGTCCAAAATAATATAACAAAAACTGCATTTTGTGTAGGCTACACAGGACAATGGTCTATTTGGAGAGTTTTTGTCTGTTTTGTCAACAGTCATTTGATATGAATAGGCGATTTATAAAAATACCGCGGTTATTCCAACATTTAATTTAGTCGAGAAACTCACTTTGGCACATTCATTCGTGCCATGCCACGCTGAACCTAACATATCCTTACCATTCTACAGCCGAAGTTACACAGACAAATAGTCGAGTTTGCTGGCTTTGGCCAAAGACTTTGGGGCGTCATACATCTGGCGCATGGCGCTAAATGTTTCACCAATTAGGCCTACTGACCATAACACGCCTCATCACCTTTGTATAGATCATATCGATATCCACGCAACTATTTATCCGTATTAGGCCTACTTTTACTCAGACGCCATCGACGACTGGCTATTTTCGTACACATGAATCTTGATGGTTCAGGCCCACTTAGGTTGCGTTGGTCTGAGACCTAGAAGCTTCCGCAACAGTGGACAGTTTTTCACATAAAACCGACTGATGCGCATTTCTGTTATACATTGGCCTTCCTCAAGGCTTGCTTGAGAAAAAAACACATCAGTCACAAAAAAACCTCAACATCGTGTAGACTGACAAAAGCACATAGCATGCCAAGGAAACACACTTACAACTGTTTAGTATTGTTCCTCGTCTTCCCCCTACATTAGCATTCTACTTTAATTTAACCTGTACGTAGGTACGCACTTCCGAAAACAACTTGCGTGGTACAAGTGGGAGTGGCAATATCATTGGCTTCTCCCATCTATTGCACGATGCGTATTGCGCAGAGGTAATTCAATCGATGGCTTTTACACAAACGAAGGCAAATAACACTATAGGCCTAAATACTTTAGTGTCATAGACTGAGGTAGGCCTACTCCTAGGCGGTATTTGAGCAATTTCGTTCATTATTTCGACCAATCACCCTCAAACAGACCGATAATTTAACCAATAACCACAAGCCACAAGCCATAGTTGCCTACTGGACACACAATGTCAGAGTTAAATGAGAAAGATTCACATGTGCAGTATGGCTAATTGAGACAAAATGCATTAGCAGGTTGTCTTGCTTTGGTCCTTCTGAAGGTGCAATAAACTGTCTCAGTGTTTTGGTGTTTTTTTCTCAGTTTGACTTTTCTCCTGAAGTCACTGTTCACCTTAGAGTTGCCTTGTTCCTCCTACGGAATAATCACCTGCACAGTTTAGTATAGTGACATACTAGCTCCATCTAGTGTTCAAATAGTGGAATAACAGTCTCAGGCCTGGTGGGAATCATCCAAACATTTCTAAGTCTCATTCTGAAAAGGACAGAATCTGCTCTAAGCTTTGTGCTTAACTGAAATGAACACACCTGCCAGGTCACACCTGTTGTTTCCACATCAGTCTGAGTGTGACTCTAATAAAGGGTCAGTCATATGTAGACTTAGGCCTCTATGTGTTTATATTTATAGTTATGGAGACATAGAATGATGGAGATGGCGGACAATTAAAAGGTGACTTCAAGATGACAGAACGTTGCAGAATGTTTTCTATGTCACACATAGAGATGAATGGGAACCTTAGTCAAACGTTTTCAAAATATTGTGACCACTGAACTTGGCCCTGGTCTTTCTGTAGAAACAGGTAGGAATCAGTGAATGTGGAGTGGAACGTGTGCAGGTGTGTGAGTGTGTCAGAGGAGGCGCTGTAGAAGGACAGAGTGCCTGCTGGCCAGTCCAGGTACACTCCTACTCTGCTGGAGTTGGAGGAGGGGGCGGATATGGCAGTCTCCTTCTTCTTCTATTGTCCCAGGCAGAGGGGCCTGAAATGCCTTGTGGCACACAGGTGTGTGGGTGTTCTAGAATGGCAATATGCATGATGGGAGTTTGGTGACAACACATTTCCAGAATAGATTTGGAAGATTCCAAAATAACTGCAACTCCCCACCATCCAACTCCTCACTAACCCAAGAACATTCAGGCCAAACTACCTGAACTGTTGGCCACAGGTGTGTGTGTGTTCCAAAATGACAATGTGCCTGATCAGAATTTGTTGACAACACACAAATATAATAACACACACGCACACACACACACACACACACACACACACACACACACACACACACACACACACACACACACACACACACACACACACACACACACACACACACACACACAGTCTCTCTCTTTCCCTCTCTCTCACATACAAATCTGTAGGACATCTGAGACAGGCTAATGACACTGCAAAGACTGCACTCTGGGGAGAGGAGATGTGAAACAGAAAGACATTTTCAAGTTGTTTTTTAGTTTCTTGTGCATGTAGTCATGAAGTAAGCCCCATTTGTGAAGGCCTTTCTATTCTCTAATAGACTTCATTATAGGTTTGCATTACATTATAGGTTTACTTCTGAACTGTTAGGTTTTCTGTTTGGTAGCACACAGAACAATAAGGAAGTATAATGCCATGCTCAGTTTGATATTAGGCAGCTCTCATTTTGGACTCTCTCCAAAACAACACAAAGACAACAACACAAGTGTGTTTGCTCTAAGCACATGTTCAGCATCTCTGACTAGGTAAACATCATCAACTCAACTCAACTCAACTCAACTCAACTCAACTCAACTCAACTCAACTCAGCTCCCATTCTAACTCCCCCACATCCATCTCCGTGATCCATCTTACCTCTGTGTCGAGAGCAGTCGTCCTTCAGCCTCTCCTCAACTGTCCCTGAGAACAACAGCAGATCTTTCTGATGAGTGTGTGACAACAGCAAAGAAACACACAACACTCACAAGAACACTGAGAGGGTGATATAAACACACAACACTCACAAGAACACTGAGAGGGTGATATAAACACACAACACTCACAAGAACACTGAGAGGGTGATATAAACACACAACACTCACAAGAACACTGAGAGAGTGAATATAAACACACAACACTCACAAGAACACTGAGAGGGTGATATAAACACACAACACTCACAAGAACACTGAGAGGGTGATATAAACACACAACACTCACAAGAACACTGAGAGGGTGATATAAACACACAACACTCACAAGAACACTGAGAGGGTGATATAAACACACAACACTCACAAGAACACTGAGAGAGTGAATATAAACACACAACACTCACAAGAACACTGAGAGGGTGATATAAACACACAACACTCACAAGAACACTGAGAGGGTGATATAAACACACAACACTCACAAGAACACTGAGAGGGTGATATAAACACACAACACTCACAAGAACACTGAGAGGGTGATATAAACACACAACACTCACAAGAACACTGAGAGGGTGAAATGTGCCCAGAGAAAAGGGAAGGTTGAGGTTTTGAACACAATTGCTTCCTTTTTTTGACCTGCTTTCTGTTTTGTTTTGTTTTGTTTTGAATTTCCTGTGCATGTAGTCATGTAATAAGCCCCATAAGCTACAGGCCTGGAGGCTAAGTGCTAAGCACCCCCTGCCTCTCAATTCTTCAATCGCCCAGGCTGATAAGACACAGGTCATGTGACCACAGAGCAATCTGCTACACAGGAACAAAGCAGGCAGTTTGATGACCCGTGTCTTTTTTTCTGGGAGAGTTTTTGATAAGAATCAGGCAAGCATATTTGACCTGACCCTATATCATCATATCATATACACTACGCCAAGTAGGCCACATCCTCTGAATTATTCACGATTTACTGTGTGACATGCAACTGTGCAATTGTTCAGTGAATGTGTCTTTTCCAATTACTCAGGTGTCTGTGAAAGGGCTAGAGGAGGATTACATTTCAAACTAAGATGGCTACAGTCTGACAGCTAATAGACACTGTAGCTACTGCCCTTGACCCATTCAGGCATGTGATTGGCGGTCACATATTCCCAATCTCCACGCTGAGGAGAATTCCTCCATTGGATTAGGGAAAGGAGTGAGTATAAGAGGGTAAAGTTCACTTTGGCTGCCATATACTCTCCATCTCCATGCTGTAAGGGGGCATGTGATTGGTGGTCTTATATCCTCCACTGGATTAGGGAGAGGGAGAGTAAGGGGGTGAGTATAAGACAGTAAAGATGTTGTGGTTAGTGAACCAGTTCTGGCCCAGAGCAGACCAGTGGAAACTAGAGCGTTGTCCCACACAACCACAAACATGGTCTGCTCTGGTCCCTCCTGTGCAACTGCTTCATGTAGAGCAGACAGAAAGCAGTGCAGTATTGTAGAGACTGGAGACTGACTGCAGCACACAAAGGGGTGTTTCCCCTGTGCTGTCATGAACAAAATAGCTCACTGTCCAATGACATTCCAGCCCTGATGTCTTGTTTTGGTGAGATTGAATTCAGCCTCATCCATGTAAAAATTCTCATGATGCTGGACAACCACATCCATGTTCAAGACGCCCTGTAACAACAACAACAACAACAACTATATAGTGTGAATAGTGTTTTTCAAAACATCAAATGTCTACATTTCCATGCAAGTATATGAGCTGACTTGAGTCCAATACACTCACATATTTGCTGGATGTTTCCAGAATGTGTGTATGTGGTGCTGCTACACTGGGACATAATCAACAGCTTCTGCTAGATCCCAATATTACTGCATGGAAAGTGCTGTGTCACTTCTTCCCTGCACATGTTCATGGTGCAGCTCCTTGACTCTGATGCTGTTTCTCTCAAATGCTCCCTGTGTGCCTGGTTCACACTGATTCAGTGTTCATGCAACATGTGTGTGAGTGTGGACATGCTGACCTGATTCATGGGATGGAAAACATCCTGATCTGTGATGATGTGTTACTGAAGCTCATGCGGGTGAATAGTGTTGTTTGTCTGCTATCACTATCTGAACTACAGCGACCTCTTGCTCTTGGGTGAACATCCGTGTCCTGCCACCCCAAGAAGGTCATTTAGCAATCTGTCCAAAATGCAACCACAACATGTCATTGGTTAGATTCCTTTTTCACATACTGTACTGTCACACTGTCCACTGACTGTACTGTAACACCCCAATGTTACTGCACATAGACTTCAACACAAGCCCCGTTTTGTTGATTGAGTAGCACAGATCAACCTACAATAAAGTCCAGTAACACAGCAATGTGCTGCTGAATCATGCAATACTGTGCATACTGGAGATACAGAGTAGCCAGGTGAAGAGATGCCTGCTCTCCAGTTTGAATGTCCTTATGCTAGATGCTGCTGGGAACCCACTTAGATTGGGGTGGATCCTCTGCCCAGCCTCCCTCATTGGTTTATAACATGGGCCACCCATGTTTCTCTAACATCACTTGAAATATGGATATTATATCTGCCACCGTCTTCTTTTCTGGGCTTCCTCTTGTCAAAGTCCACATCTGACTCTCTCTATTGCAGACTGACTGCAGAGAACAACTGGGATACACACACACACACGCACATACACACACACAAACTGTAGTGTGTGTAGCTGAGTGGCAATGATTTTTTGACCTAACACACGCTGCACAGACATATTGCTCATATTATTGCCATCTTAGAGACCCTTCCCAGACGCCCATGTCAGGAGCACCTCTCCTTCGCTGAGGCCTTGTGACTGACCCCCCTCACAATGGCACTGTCAAAAATGGATGCTAAACGCTACCCCCATGACCCACCTTAACACTATGTCTGGATGCTTCTACACTGTCCAGCCATAATTCTTGATAACCACCTGTGGACTGACAACCATATAATGTTATGGGACAATAATTTGGAACTATTATGATGCTTAGCCAAAACCTGTGTTGTTCATTTCTTAAAGATGAAACCTTTTTAATGAACAGTGAGGTTGTGGTCAAACTTTATTTTGTAGTGAACATCTTCACATGTTAACCTGTCTTAACTTTCTCTTGTTCATCTCTACCCACTAACTTTATTGATCTTTCTCTTAACTGTGTAGGCCCTGCTGGTCACATTTGGTACTACAGTTAATACACTGCATATCAACACAAAACCATGGACAGCTTGTAGTCCACCAGTAACAAGACCAACATGAGGCATGTATGTGGATGCCTCTGCATGTATAGCACTG
>JAIFZK010000074.1:150000-160000 GCA_027481765.1 Tenualosa thibaudeaui | reverse complement strand
ACACACACACACTAATGTGGAGAGGAGCAGGGCCCTCTGTCCTCCTCCTGAAATCAACAATCATCTCCTTTGTCTTGGAGATGTTGAGTGCTAGAATGCTAATGGAGCACCAGTCTGTCAGTCTGTTCATCTCATCTCTGTACGCAGATTAATCACTTTTGTGTATCAGGCCGACTACAGTGGTGTTATCTGCAAATCTGATGATGGTGTTTGTGTTGTGAGTTGGTATGCAGTGATGTGTGTGTGTAGGGAAAAGAGGAGAGGACTCAGCACACAGCCTTGTGGGGCCCTGGTGTTGATTGGCAGGGGGGAGGAGTGGTAAGTCCCCATCCTGACCTGCTGAGAACGCTGCTTAGGGAGTCTCTTGTCCACCTGCACTGTGGGACTGTGGGACATAGAGACAGGGAGAGACTGAAGATAGAACAGAATGTTGGGTCAGCCCCTTGAGTCATGGATCTGCCCAAGGTTTCTTCCTAGATGAACTGAACATAAGGGAGTTTTTCCTTGCCCCTGTTGTGCCACAAGACAATACTATTGCAAAAGGCTGCAGACTGCAACTGGGAACACACACACACACACACACACACACACACACACACACACACACACACACACACACACATTCTGTGTCTCCTAATGATCAGATCATCTTCAGGTCCCCCACAGACAGACTACCAGTGCTGAGTTCTACTGGAATGACTTCCATACCCAGCGGTGATGATCCTCACTATTTAGACGTGTATATATGTATATGTATTAATGTATGTATCCTCTTATTTAACTCTGGGTTAGACTGCAATTGAGATTTGCTCTGTGCTGGAAAACTCTGTGATATAATCCACTGCACTGCTGCATTAATCCAGTAGATGCTCTTCAGAGAATAAAACCAGCATCAACAAGCAGAAGTTGGTTGTTGACAAAGACTCCTTTATTTCACACTGTCAGCACAGAGTATGCATAGACAATGGCTACAAAATACATCCAATGCATGACCAGAGTGAAAACCACTGCAAGATGCTGCCCTTGTTCCCCAGATGGAAGTTGATCAAATCTGAAGTGCTCTATCCAGTCCCTCAGCTTTTATGCAGGTCCAGAGCCCAATGGGCCTCCTTCTCTCCTATGTCACGGTGAGGTTTACTGGCCAATGAGAATTAAGATATCTGCCTTGGGGCGTTTGCTGACACCCCTCTTGACCAATCAGCGACCCCCAGGTCATTTCATATTGGTGGAAGTTTCCCTTAGTCATTTTATTAAAAAATATAAATAATAGTTTCTTTTCTTTGGGTTTCCAGGTGCTCTACAGTATTACTTAAAGTACTGCAATCTTGCAGTGGTCTTCCTCATATTACTTTCATGCTTAATCACAGGTTACTTCCTATTTGGTTTGATTTTATAGAATAGCCTTCATTTTTTTAAAATAATAATAATTTTACTCAAGTGATTGTGTGTGTGTGTGTGTGTGTGTGTGTGTGTGACTCACTTCCCCTTTTATTCTGGTCTCTCTACAATGGTCTCCCATTGTAACAACCTTTCTCTTCTTATACTAATATAATCAATGTTTAAACCTTAACAATTCTATCATGATATAACAGGGAATGCAACACACTTCCATATTTCCTGTATCAATAATTACCACAGCTCCCCAAAAGTTGGTGTGTCCTTTAAAAATGTAAAATACAACCCCGTGATGATGATACAGAAAGAAGACAAGAGAACTGTGTGTGTGTGTGTGTGTGTGTGTCAGTGAGTGAGTAACGTTTTTAGGAACATTCAGGGAAAAGACTTGAAAGTTACTCTTGATGTCATTCCTTGATGAATGAGAATGTACTGTATCTATTTTATACAATACACATATACACACACACAAACACACACAGCAAAATCAAACCATTTATTTGTATTTATTTATTTTTATATTCAGTGTATGAATTTACATCCCTGTTGAATAAGTAAATATTGAGCAAATATCACATTTAAACAATTACATTAAAATGAAATGAGTCCATCTCCTCTCACATTAAGGCACATCTATTTGATGTCTCCTCTCTCATATCTCACAGCATGTGAAACTCTATACAAACAAATACATTAAACAATCAAATCAATTTGATGGATTAACACTCCAAGCCCTGAGAAATATGTTGATGTTGATTTGTTTTTGGTCTTCAGAAAACATCCAGCCACATACAACATTCTCTAGGTTAAGGTTGAGATGCCAGTGGAAGAGACTCCCCACACATATCTATCTGACACTGGATCCATTTGGTGATGCCTAAATAATGTGGGACCTTGTGTGAAGGACCAAAACAATACATGAGCAAAAAAAGTGAGTGAGAGAGTGTTTGTGTGTGTGTGTGTGTGTGTGTGTGTGTGTGTGTGTGTGTGTGTGTGTGTGCGTGTGTTGGGAGGGGCACTGAAGACTGGTGACAGAAAACACACACAAACAAATGCACAACACCCCACTCCCACCCCTAAGTGTGTGTGTGGGTAAGTATGTGTGTTTATGAGTGTGTGTGTGTGTGTGTGTGTGAAAGAGAGGGAGAGTGTTTGTGAATGTGTGTGTGTGTGTGTATAAGTATGTCTGTGTGTATGTGTGTGTGTGTGTGTGTGTGTGAGAGAGAGAGAGAGAGGGAGAGTGTTTGTGAATGTGTGTGTGTGTGTGTATAAGTATGTCTGTGTGTGTGTGTGTGTGTGTGTGAGTGTGTATAAGTATGTCTCTGTGTGTGTGTGTGTGTGTGTGTGTGTGAGTGGCAGAGTAGGAAATAAAAAAAAATTGAGGAATGAAATAATGACACAGACACAGACAGACATACAGTGTGTGTGTGTGTGTGTGTGTGTGTGTGTGTGTGTGTGTGTGTGAGAGTGAGTGAGACAGAGGGTGTTTGTGAATGTGCGTGTGAGTGTGTGTGTGTGTGTATGTGTGTGTGAGAGTGAGTGAGACAGAGGGTGTTTGTGAATGTGTGAATGTGTGTGTGTGTGTGTGTGTGTGTGAGTGAGTGAGACAGAGGGTGTTTGTGAATGTGTGTGTGTGTGTGTGTATAAGTATGTCTGTGTGTATGTGTGTGTGTGTGTGTGTGTGTGAGAGTGAGTGAGACAGAGGGTGTTTGTGAATGTGTGTGTGTGAGTGTGTATAAGTATGTCTGTGTGTATGTGTGTGAATGTGCGTGTGAGTGTGTGTTAATATGTCTGTGTGTATGTGTGTGTGTGTGTGTGAGTGTGTATAAGTATGTCTGTGTGTATGTGTGTGTGTGTGTGAGTGTGTGTAAGTATGTCTGTGTGTATGTGTGTGTGTGTGTGAGTGTGTATAAGTATGTCTGTGTGTATGTGTGTGTGTGTGTGCGTGTGTATAAGTATGTCTGTGTGTATGTGTGTGTGTGAGAGTGAGTGAGACAGAGGGTGTTTGTGAATGTGTGTGTGTGTGTGTGTGTGTGTGTGTGTGTGTGTGTGTGTGTGAGTGACAGAGTAGGAAATAAAAAAAATACTTGAGGAATGAAATAATGAGATGGAGACAGACATACAGACAGACACACACACACACACACACACACACACACGTGCGCACACACACATGCGAGAACAGAGCAAAACAGAAAGGGAGAGAAATAATGTGTGAGAGTGTCACACAAAACACACACAAAACACATGTAGAAGGTAACACTAAACACACACAATCATATGCACAACACCCCACTCCTACCCCCACCCCCTGTGTGTGTGTGTGTGTGTGTGTGTGTGTGTGTGTGTGTGTGTGTGTGTGTGTGTGTGTGTGTGTGTGTGTGTGTGTGTGTGTGTATGTGTGAGTGTGAGAGAGAGAGAGAGAGAGAGGGAGAGAGGCAGAGTAGGACATGAAAAAGATATTTGAAGATTGAAATAATGAAAAGGATAAAACACACAGACACAAACACACACACACACACACACACACACACACACATACACACACAGTCTGAGGAAGAAGGGAGGAAATGAGAGGAGGGATGAAGTAAGAGACAGAGCATAAAAGAGAGAGAAAGAGAGAGAGATGGAGCATAAAAGCATAAAAAGAGAGAAAGTATGTGTGTGTGTGTGTGTGTGTGTGTGTGTGTGTGTGTGTGTGTGTGTGTGTGAGGGAGGAGAGGAGGAGAGAAAAAATGAAGCTGGAGAGAAGAAACACACACAGGGAGGAGAGAGAGAAAGTGAAGTAGAAGAAAACGGGAAGCAACAGAGGGAAGGATGATGGATATAGAGAACACACACACACACACACACACACACACACACACACACACAAACAGACAGCAGTGTGTAAGCAGGTGTGTGTGTGTCTCTTCTCCTACAGGACTAGGAGGTCATGTGATGTGGCACAGGGACACTGAGGAGTCAGACCAAACCCAAAACCCAGGGTAGAGGGGCTCAGTGAATGTGGAGTGGAACGTGTGCAGGTGTGTGAGTGTGTCAGAGGAGACGCTGTAGAAGGACAGAGTGCCTGCTGGCCAGTCCAGGTACACTCCTACTCTGCTGGAGCTGGAGGAGGGGGCAGGTATGGCAGTGGGATTATTATTGTGACGGACAGAGTAACTGTTACCAGAGCATTCCAGTCTCCAGGACTTGGCATTCCATCCAAACCTGCTGTCACTCACACCCCATTTCCTCTGGATGCTTTTATATGCCACTGCTATAGCAGCACTATTACTCCACTCAGCCTCCCAGTAGCAGCGTCCAGACAGACCCTCTCTACACAGCACCTGATACCAGCAGTCAAATCTCTCTGGGTGGTCAGGATACGGCTGCTTCTCCCTCACACATGTCACCTTTCTGTTCCCCTCAGAGAGAGAGAGATGTCTGTATGCTGTGTTTGGGTCCAGTGTGAGATCACAGGCATCTGCACACAAGAGGAGAGGAGAGAGGAGAGAACATCCTCATCAGAACATGGAGCAGGAAAAGACATGTTTACACACACACACACACACACACACACACACACACACACACACACACACACACACAATTCTCACACACACACACACACAGTGTATAAGAAAGGGAACCAGAAGAAGCAGAAAACAGATGGAGCAGAGAGAAAGGAAAGGAGAGAAGAAGGAAGATATGGACACACTCACACACACACACACATTTGGTCTCTCTTTCACAGACATTCTCTCTCTCTCACACACACACACATTTGGTCTCTCTCTCACACACACATTCTCTCTCTCTCTCTCTCACACACACACACATACAAACAAACAATTCACACACACACACACACACACACACACACACACACACACACACACACACACACAATTCTCACACAGGCACACAAAATTCTCATAAACACTCACATACACACACAAACACACAATTGTTATACTCAGTCCCCTCCCTCCTCTACTCCCTGTTCACCCACCACTGTGTCCCTGTTTAGGACTCCAATGCCATAATCAAGTCTGCAGATGACACCACAGTGGTAGGTCTGATCACAGGTGGTGACAGACTTCTACTGTTGCACCACTGAGAGCATTTCTCAGCAACTGGATCTCTGTGTGCTATGGCAACTGCTCCATAGCTGACCACAAGGCACTACAAAGGGTGGTGAAAGCTGCCCAATGGACCATTGGCACCCAGCTACCCTCCATCCAGAGCATCTAGCAGAAACGCTGCCTGGCCAAATAAATGTATTTCTATTGGGTCAAATATACAGGCATCTGAACCTTACCTTTGCACACATGCAAACACCCACACAAACTGTCAGAAATACACACTCTTGCCATCTCTCTTTTAGACACACACTCATACACACACATACTGTACACACCCACTCACCCATACATTCACTTTCAAAATCACAATTATGCACATGCACGCACACACACACACACTTACAGAGCAGTTAAAACATCAGTTTCCTTTGAGTCAGATATACAAGAAACAGATTTGACAGCAATTTAAAAATTAAAGAATTTAAAATTTAAAGATATACACACACACACAAACCACTCTCTCTCTCGCTCTCTCACACAAAAAACCCTAAAAATGAGAAGATACACAAACACACACACACACACACATACAAGCAAACAATTCACACACACACAACACACACAATTCTCACACAGGCATACACAATTCTCATAAACACTCACATACACACACAAACACACACACCTCTCTCTCTCTCACACACATACACACACAAATGTGCATACATGCACACAAGTATACACACACACACACACACACACACAGTATAAGAGAGATGGAGCAGAGAGAAAGGAAAGGGGAGAAGAGTGAAGATATGGACACACACACACACACACACACACACACACACCCAACACACACACACACTCACATCCACACACACACAGCCCTAAAAATTAAAAGATACACAAACACACAAACACACACACACAAACACACACAATTCACATACACACACACAGACACACACACACACAGACACACATTCTCTCTCTCTCTCTCTCACACACATACACACAAACAAACACATACCACACACACACACACACACACATTCCCATCAACACACATACACATGGTCACACACAAACGTACACACACACACACCCATAAACAAAAACCCCCCCCCCCCCCGCCAAAAAAAAAAAAAAAAAAAAAAAGTGAGAAGATGCACAAACTCTCCGTCTCTTCCTCTGAACTAACATTTTAATGCCTTCATGCGTTATGGTTTTCACACACACTCTGCCAATCACAACCTGACAATCCAACTACAACCCACATGCATCATCATAAGGAGCACTGCCCAATCCTCCCTTTTAGGTAAGACACACACACACACACACATAAACCACACACTCTCACACTTTTAAATAAGAGACACTTTTAGATAAGACACACAAACACCTTTAAATAAGAGACACTTTTAGATAAGAGACACACACACACACACACAAACACACACTGCCCAATCCTCCCTCTCCTGAGTGATCTCATCAGAGCCAGGTGTCTTGATGAACCAAACCCTTGTCTAGGCCTCTGTGTACCCCAAGATCACTTAGTATGGAGCTGGATTTTTTTTTATCTCTCTGGGCCCACAGGGTATTTTGTGTGTGTGTGTGTGTGTGTGTGTGTGTGTGTGTGTGTGTGTGTGTACTGCATGCATGTGATGTACACACCATCCACCTATGGACTGACTACCATGTAATGTAAAGTGGGATAATCCTCTAGAATTATTATGATCCTCAGCTAAAACCATAGACAACTTGTAGTGCATGACCCCGTGCAGTTGGGTTAGCCCCTTGAGTCTTGGATCTGCCCAAGGTTTCTTCCTAGACTAACTAAACATAAGGGAGTTTTTCCTTGCCCCTGTTGCTCTTGGGTGCTCCTTCTGTAAAGCACTATGAGACAATATGCTGTATAAATAAAACTGAATTTAATTGAATGTGTGAGTGTGTGTGTGCTTGTACAAGTGTGTGTGCGTATGTACACATGTGTGTGTGTGTATTGCATGTATGTATGTGTGTGTGTGTGTGTGTGTATTGCATGTATGTATGTGTGTGTGTTAATTCTGGTTCCCACAGCAAAATCAAAATCCCCACACTACCCACCACACCACCTTCAGTGTGTCATGATCCTGTTTTCTGAGACTCTGGCCACCCACTGGACTAAGGCTGCATTGCAGCTTCCTTGTTTGTTTTTGTCTCCCATGTGCTTATGTTTTGTTCACCTGCCCTGCCCCTTTCTCCTCCCTTGCTCCACACCTGTGTCTCGTAATCCTTTTTCCCGTAATGAGTATCAGCTGTCTCCTGTTTGCCCCAGTGTCTCTACTCCCTATATAAAATCCTGTTTGTTCCATGTTACTTGTCTGATTGTCTGACCGTGTGGCTTGAATGTGAGTTTGTTCACCAATCTACTACTTGCCGTTGATCTCTGTTTTTCCCTGTGTTACCTTGATTCCTGTTCTGTGTTTTTTGCCTTATCTGAGCCTTTTGAGTTTTTGCCTTTTTGAGCCTATGGATATTTTTGAGTTTGGACTGCTTATTAATGCTCAGCTCTATCCTAGTTTATTCACATTAACAGAGTATAAGTGGTAAAAAACTGCCATCTAGGGAGGCCAAGTAAAACTGGCCTCACTACCTGGCCTCCCTACCTAAACTACCTAAAGGTTTTAGCCAATCAGATTAAAGCTCGGTTTGCTGCCGAACGCTCATCAAGGTCCATAAACAGTAAAAATAAAAAAATGAGGAGGCCAGCTTCAGTGTGCCTCCCTCACCAGTACGTCATCAATCATAGACAAGTTGAACCTATAGACTGCAGACACGCAGTGTGCCGCCGGTGTGTGTGGGGGGGCAAGTGAAATTGTGGAATTTGAAAGTGCTCCGCAATGCAGTCGGCACCGATGTGTTGAGGACTTTAGAATAATTTGTCGCAAGATGCTACAAATTTAACGTTGGTAGTCTTTCTTCTTTATGCGTAGGGCTTCACATCACATTAGCGTTGTTTCATGCTATTTTAATGTCACATTTTGGCTGCTGGTGTATTTGGTGCACTTTGGCGAAAAAGACATTCATTTCCTTACAGGCTGTCTTTAATGTAAACATCTGTAAACATCTGGCCTCCTCTGTAAAATTGGCCACGCACCGCCACTGGGCTGGACCCAGATCAGTTTGCCTACTGCCAACAGTTAAAACATGCATGTATTTCTATTGAGTCAAATATACAAGAAATGGATTTCACAGCAATTCCCAGGGAACTTCACACAACTGCTTAATGTTACATGTAAGTAATTACACCGATGCCTCTGCAAAGTGAGACCTGAAAATGTAAAGGGACTGAAGATGAATTTCCCCAAGGGGACAATAAATAAACAAACAAACTAACTAACTAACCAGCCAACACTACACATATCAGCATCACCTCTACCACCATACTTGTTGAAACAGACCCATGACACCTTCAGAGGGCTCAACAGTGGTGTCTGGTGTCCCAGGCCCACCCCCCTCCATGCCCACTTACAAACCAAGATACACCACAACCTTCACTGAGAGACTCACAACAACCATGACTGAATGCCAAACCCAGCAGGGTTGTATGAAGGCGGCTCTCTAAGAGTGATATAATATGTCAGAGCACACTGGATGTCACAGCATATGTTGTGTCCTGCCATTAGTCACAGATAGCCAATGATATGACAACATTACTGGTGACTAGTGTCGGCCGAGAGCTTTGTGTGGAGGCCATACCAGCCTGTGTCACATGCTTATAAACAGTCATCAACAATTCTGAGAGCAGTCATGTCATGCAGAGGGTCACATGACACAGAGATGTTACAGACACTCATGACTATTGTAGAAACTTAATGCCATTTGCCATGTGTGATTTTTGGTGGATTAGGTAAAATCTCACCAAACCACAGAAACTGAAGAGTTAAAAACTATGACAACATGGGGCATGAGTGAATAGTATTTGCTGAAGGTCACCAACAGTATGTGTGTCAGGCTCTATCAGTTGTTCACCACCCGCTGGATGAAATGGGAGAATTAGACTTGCAGGACTTTGCATTCATTGGCATGAAGCTCTGCTGGTAGCACAGTGGAGCAGGAAACCCACAGGATGGTTTATTAGCCATTATAGCCCAGCGTCTAAGAGTCTAACTGGACATCATCAGAACCTTGTAGTGGCAAAGCAGTAGACACTGTCACCTCCACACACAGCCTGACTGAAGCACACAGGCTCCACACCATGCTAACGAGCTAGCCCATGGGCCCACATGCCCTGGATTGTTTCCAGGTCTCAGCTGGTTCTGGTAGTGACTGTGTCGCTACTCCCTCCTCCACACACACACACACACACACACACACACACACACACACACACACACACACACACACACAGTACTTGAGTTGAGGGGAGATGAGGAGTGATGGCATCCCTCCTGAGATAAAAACAGTCAAAATCATCCCCCTTCTAAAGCACTCATCCCCCCTTTCCATCCCTTGTGCCATTTTATCAATGAATGTGGAAATTACTACATTTT
>JAIFZK010000074.1:107500-137500 GCA_027481765.1 Tenualosa thibaudeaui | reverse complement strand
AAAAGGACGTCACTGTCATGCCTGTGTGTGTCATGTGCACAGACCAATGACACAAGACTAAGGCTGTCGGCCCAAATCTTCCTTCCTGCTGAACTTATTCCTGCTGTTAAACACACATACAGCACCATGCTGCTTCCTTCACACACTTCTTTCTCTGGCTTCTATTCCAGGTCTTCAAGTTATGGGTGCTACTACACATCCCTCTACCTTGCCCTCAGCCATTGCAGATCTGAATGATCTGAATCCAGTCTCCTATGAACTATTTCTACACCTCCAACCTGATCAACAGAAATGGGTTCACTTAGTTGTTGACAAAATATGCCACCGGCTACCTTAAACTAGTGCATCTTTGTCTGAGTGTGTGAGTTTTAAACCCACAACCTGTGTCCTAATTTTAGGCATTCATACACAGATTCAAAGAAATATTAAGAGGGAGAACCACACACAGAGACAGACATAGACACACACACACACACACACACACACACACACAGAAAGAACAGTTACTCACATTTCATTGGTCCTGGTTTAATCCTGCACTCTGCTCCATGGTCATATCTTAAGACAAGACAAGAGAACAGGTTAGGGTTAGTGTGTGAACTGACTTCTTATTGGTTATTTTAGTCTAGATCATCATCATGTTGTGTATATTTCTGAAGAATAGCTGCTATAAAGCAAAGTAGAATCAAATAGCTGATTGTTAGAAGGCACCACTACTTTCTTTCTTTCTTTCAAACATTTTTTCCCTGAACACTCACACACACACACAGACACACACCCTTCCAGATTTCTCCACAGCATAGAAACACAACCATCTTACTCTAACACTGTTCATTAGCTACATCTGAACATTCACCACCATCACCCCCTTCCAACAACTTCTCCTGCTGGGCCTTATCCCCTCCCTCTGCACGTGGATCATGAACTTCCTCACTAGTGAACCACAGGTCAGCATTGGGCCTCTCTCCTCAAAGACACTAATCAGGAACACTGGCTGCCCTCAGGTTTGTGTGCTGAGCCTGATGGCTCCACTGTCATGGGCTTGATCACTGGTGCTGATGAGACAGCGTTCAGGAGTGAGGTGTCAAGCTGAGTGACATGCTGCTATGGGAACTAAAATCATCTCCCTGTGGTTGTGTGCCATCAACCAGTTCAATTTCTAAAGTATTTTTATTGTTTTTAAAGGAGTCTTAACAGTGAATACTGAGAAGTACAATTCTGAATTCCCTCAATATTCTCCAACCCACCCCCACACAAACACTCATGCCACTATTAAACAAATATATACACTGTATATATACATAAAATAAAACAAAATACAAACAAATCAATCAATAAAAGAACCTCACCAATTCAAAAATAACCTAAAATAAAGATAAAATAAAGATATAAAAAAAATAAATAAATAAAGTCTCAGTTGGAAATAATGCTCATTTGTACTGTCTTATTCAGAATGGAGAGAAGTAAGCCTATCAAAATAATTTAACAGAGGGTCCCAGGTTTTGTAAAATTTTTGGGCATTGGATCCCATAGAAAGTATTTGATTTTTTCCAGCTTTGAAAACATCATAATATCTGAAAGCCATACAGAAGCTTTGAGAGGAAGTGTAGATGTCCATTCTATAAGCTCTCTTTGCTGCTGGGCATACCATATCTTCTCCTAGTACCCCAAATAACGCTGTTGCAGGGTTGGATTGCAAGTGTAAGCCAAAGGCCTCACTTTCATATAATATAATATTGATGTCCAGAACTGCCTCAACTTGGTACAAGCCTAAAACATGTGGGTTAAATCTCCCTGGGCCATCCTACAGCGATCAGAAATATCATCAATATCAGTGTATATTTGGGCCAGTTTCACCTTACTATAGTGCATACGATGAAGCACTTTGAACTGAATCAAGTTCAAACATGCACAAGAAGAGGATCCATTCACCCAACTCTGTGCTCTATCCCAAACAGCCTCAGATATGTCAGTGCCAAATTCCTCTTCCCATTTGGCTTTAATGCTATTCATTGTCATTTCATGTGATGACATGATAGACTTGTTTATAAAGGGAATCTGGCCCCTAAAGGCCAGGGGGTGTGAAGTATATCATTTATAACTGACCGTTCAGGCATTTGTGGGAATGATGGGGTTAGAGTTTAAAATTTGAAGGTATTGGAAGAAATTAAGACTTAGAGATAGAGAACATATTTGCAAAATCAGTGACTGATGTGACTTTTCCTTATCATTTTATGTCACTGATGGGATGTCAAGATTTGTTAGAAACTCTGTCATATGAGAGATATCTTGGGGGAATTCTGATGAGTATAGTTTTAAATAATAATCTCTAAATGTGTCATTAATTTCTTGTGGGTTTATTGTCAGTTCCTGCTGAGTTTTTCTAATAGCTGGAATACGTTTGGATGCAGACTTGCACTTTATCTGGTGGGCCAGGAGAAGCCCAGCCTTCTCCCCATTTTCATAAAAGTGTGCACGTGATCTCAGCAGGTTTTGTTCTGTCTTCTCTGTAGACAAAAGCTCATACTGCGCTTTCAAGTTTAACTTCTGTTTGTATAATTCAGGAGTTGGTGATCAGAGTACTGCTGATCAATTTTCAAAATACTGATAATTAGTGTTTCCTGTGTCTGTTTTCTCAGTTTATTTCTTGATGCCATAAATGATATTATGTGTCCACTGAGCACAGCCTTTAAGGTCTCCCATAATTACATTTACATTCATGCATTTAGCAGACGCTTTCATCCAAAGCGACTTACATATTTGTCATCAGGGCCATTCTCCCTTAGAGCAACTGAGGGCTACGTGCCTTGCTGAAGGGCACAAACGGTGGCAGCCAGGATTTGAACCCACTTGCATGCTACCCAGGTTCCTGCACCACTACACCACCACCGCCCACCCCATTATAATGATGGGGATACTGAATCTGTCTGATTGGTTAAAAGAAAGTCATCTATTACTTTTTTGGAAAAAATCTGGATCGTCCCAGTTGGGGGCATACACATTAACTAATACCACGGGGGTGTGGAAAAGATGACCTGCTATTATAATATAGCGCCCCTGGGGGTCAGAAATGATCTCTGAAGCGGTAAATAAAATTTTCTTGTGGATCATTATGGCTGTTCCTCTCGCCCTACAACTAAAGTTTGAATGGTACAGCTGTCCAACCCAGGTTTGTCTTAACAGACTATGATTTCCTGTAAAAATGCCATCTCAGCATTCAGTCTTTTCAGATGACTAAATACTCTAGATCTCTTTACAGGCCCATTTATACCTCTAACATTCCAGCTAATGAAACATACTGCAGACCCTCCTAGCACTGTTTTACTTCCCATTATTTTCTGGCGGCCATATGTGCAATACAGGCAGCAAAGTTTGCAATATTCTTGTGAAAGCTAGTACTGAGACAAACTTTGGTGAAAAGAGAAACATAAAAACAACAATAGCACTTGGCAACTCTTGGCATTTCCCCATTATCCCTATTACAGAACAAATAAAAACACTAGGTTCACCCTCAGAACATGGATGAACTGCAGCCCCATAATGCTTAAACTTCCAATAGTCCTTCTTCACGTTTTACCCTCACATTGCTCTCCATCAAAATAAGTTCACACACACTGGCATCTCCCTGCCTTGTGCAGTTGAGATAGGCAGCATCGCCTGATCAGTCCATTTTGTAGGCTAATGACTTGGTTAATTTACTCCAAATTTAACTAAAACAATCTTATAAAACAAACTTAACAACAGATACCAAAACAGCTGAAATCCAAAATAGAAAAAAATGCCAAATGGGAAAGATTAAGTTGGCTGGCATGTCAACATAGATAGATAATTAAAAAGAAGAAAATAAATAGCCAGGCCTATCATAAAGTAGCCTAGAACATGTCTCACTCTTAAGCATACATACCTTAGCCTGCATATGAAACGGATTAAACCAGTCCACGATGTTTTTAATAGCCTGTCATAGAGTTCTGCCTTAATCATAGAGTTCAGCCTAGTCTTCATCATTTTGATCTTCTTGTCTCTCCATAGGTTGATACTTAGCAATCCGGTTATCATAGAACTGTTGGGCCTCTTTGTGGGACGTAATGATGAACGTTTGCTTGTCGAATTCCACTCGGAGTCTTGCTAGATGAAGTAAACTGAATCTCACCTTTTTTTGACGTCTTTGAATTCTGCACGTCTTTTCGCCAGGGCTGCAGTCAAATCAGGGTAGATCCGAATCTTGTTAGGACCCAACTGCACGTCATGCGTCCGGGAACACTGTAAAGCTTTTTCTTTCTCCTGAAACTTGTGAAAGCAAACTACGAGAGCCCTGAGTGGCTGATTCTCAGCCGGCTTTCGAGCAAGGGCGCGATGCGCTCGTTCCAATTCAGAAGGTGCATCAAAGACATCCAGCATGACAGCCATTAGCATGTTGGACACAAACTTCACTGTAGAATGGCCTTTTTGCCATCCTGGAACGTTTAATGTCCTCAATTTGGCCCTTCGCGGTCGATTTTCTAGATCCTCCAAGCGGTCAAGCAGTGTCGCATTATTTTATCTTCTTCTCCGCTGTATAGAGAGCAGCGAAGTGATCTCCAGCTAGAGCTTCAGTGGCGTTTAGCCGTGTCTGGATCAGAACCTCTTTCACTGGAAGCCTTGCTAGCCATAGCGGCGAGTTTCCCAGCAGTAGTAACGTTAGGTTTTGGCGTCCTTTAACCATGCCAGTCGATACTGAGTGTATATTTAGAAGAAAATAAATATATATGCCAGATGACAGATATTAAAGATTAAATTTGGCCTCAGTGGCGTTATTTAAAGTTATTTTGAAGTTAGGATGGGAGCTCTGCTTTCTTGCTGTCTATCCTCTCATGGCCAAACCGGAAGCCAAACCATAGACAGGGTTTGGAGTAAATATTTTATAATTTGTACCGTCACATGCGGATTCAAGGGAAGGTATGTCGACTGCACAGAACATGTGGTTCACTGAGCTGATAATTAACTAATAAGTTAATAAGCTAATAATGTGTTCTGTTATTTGCAGCAGTGCTGCTAAAAATGTTGGGCCCTATGACAGAAAATAATTTTGGGCCTTCCTAACATTGATTATAATATTAAAATGTTCTCTAGCGCCCCCTATCAGTGCCAGGCCCTTGGAATCATCCTAACTTCTAAACTGCTGTGATCCTTCTTTTATTGAAATGGATTTCATTTCTCCATGTACTGAGAATTGTATTCATGGATTTAAGATATTTGTATTTGATATTGATATCTGTATTTACCTACTAATTGTTCAAAGAACTGCTCTCCTTCACCCTTCAGTGGGTCTGTGCAAGCTGTTCTAAACACCTGTATTTGTCCCAAACATCTGAAGATGATTGCTGGTCTGATGTTATGAATTTTAGAACTTCAGGACCAGTTTACTTGTACTTGTAAGCAAACTGTTGATGAGCTTCTTATGAGTTTGTGTCTTTAACCTGCAGCACTTAAAGGGCCATGACATGTCTATTAATATGTAGGAGGAAACCATATGGAGACATGAGAACATCCACACAGAAGGGTCTCAAACTGAGGACACAAATGGATGAACAGCTCCACTAGAATCTCATCAAACCCAGGTAAACACCCAGCACTCACCTGAAAGTCTGTAGTTTACAGCTGGGATCATTCATTCTGTCTGTGAGCTCTTTGACACCTGAGTCTCCTGGGTGATTGTAGCTCAGATCCAGCTCTTTCAGGTAGGAGGGGTTTGATTTGAGGGCAGAGGCCAAGAGAAAACAGCCCACGTGTGTGATGAGACAACCAGACAGCCTGAAACAAATGATTGTCCCATCTCATTATTTAAGAAAAAAGCAACATTCACAAACACACACCGTTAGCTTAACTTTATAAAAGCAAAAGTCCATTTCAAAGATGGATTTCAGATTGAGGGCAATAAACAATAGGGGAACTCACAGAGTCATTAGCACATGATGAAGGATGATAAAAATAACTCAACAACATGAGTGTAGCTTTTTCACACACACATAGACACACTTAAACAAGCATTAAAGTTGCATTAATTTATGCTGATAAAGCTTCACACAGTATGCACAGTATACTGGCCCAAACATATCCAAGACAATGCATAGGTCTATTAAAACCTGAAAGTAGCAGTTTACAGTTCACAACTAATGGCACTGTTAGGGTGAGACTTAGAAGACATTGTTTGGAATGGCAGAACTCATAAACATGATGTCATTTTTCACAAAAAAGCAGCATGTTAAGTACATATATGAATGTGAACATTTGTGTGAAAACAAATGAACAACTCCAGCACATGCATCAGGCATATGGAAAACCTCCAAGATTCTGGTTATGAGAATGACAAACCACAAACCTAAAGTCTGCAGTTTACAGTTTGGGCTATTTAGTCCTGCAGAGAGAAGCTGAACTCCAGAATCCTTCAGGTCACTATTAGTCAGGTCTAGTTCTGTCAGGGAGACTGAGGACTGCAGAGCAGAGGCTACAGCCTTACAGGATTCATCTGATAGCTCACAACACACCAGTCTGCATATAGAGAGAGAGGTACAGAGACAGAGAAATTCCAGGTAGTTTACACAGTGGATGAATGCTATGGTAACAAGTAAAGGGCACCATGCAGTTGTGCAGAAGAAACAGTGCAAGAATATTACCAGCCCAAATTCAGCATCTGACACAGAATATAAATAGACTACACAATACAACAATATAGAAAGTAATCAGCAACACAAATCTATAGGTTCTAATTAAACACAATCTAAGGGTTCAAATGATCACATCTTAAGGCAATACAGTCATAAGAATAAGAGAAAGATTCAGGTGATTAAATGATGGGCCATTTAACATAGACTCCTCTTAAGCAAGACTGTCAAAAATGTGCACTGACAGATTTAGCAGCCTTTGGGCGAGGCTTACTACTTGTATAGTCTAACTTTCCTAAAAGAGATCTTCAGATTGGATGAAATGAGAGGAGAACAATTTAGGTCATTCAGCTTTGGTCAAACTACTCAATTACACATGGCTGAAATTTACATAACTGACAGATTCTGCCCTTTCCTTTGCCACTGACAGAGCATCTCCTACTACTGTTTGGGTTCATGCTGCAGCTCACAGCAGCGGCCCAAGGCAAAGCACACTAAACTCTTTGACAATGCAAACATTGGCCTAGTGCAGCAAATTAATAAGGTCTCCACCATTGAGAGGAAAATGAGAATTTGATTTAAACCTGCATAGTACAGGTTCACATTAATAACTCTTTTTGGTAAAGCTTTACTTGACATGTGAGTACATAACATATTCATAGCAGCTGTCATAAACTGCTCACAAATTTATTTAATTTAAAAATACTGGTTGTCTCTATGTAGTTTACCTCTCAGTGTTAAAATCATATTAGGTGTTGTGATCATGAATACTTCACAACTTGTATAGTGAAAAGATATTCATGAAATTACACTGTGACATGATCAGGTAACAAAAGAGGCAATGCTGCTTTGAGACCAATGGACTTGGTGTTATGTACTCACCCATCAAGTAAAGTGTTACCCACTTTTTTAATGACAACAGTCATGAAGATTAAGTGTTATTCAGTTTTTGTAATGTAACGTTGACACTGTTTGGGGTTGAGACATTACAAAACAAAACAAATGACACCAAATGACAGGCAGTCATAAACAGTAATGAAGTGTCATGTCATGGTTCCTGATACATGCTATGTCATGTCTATGACAGGCTCACAGCAATGTCCACAGTCTCAAGTAAATTGTAACCCATTTAACAACTCCAGCACATCCATCATGCACATGGACAAGCTCCAGTCAGGAGTCTGGTGATACTAGAATGAAAGTCAGACACACAAACCTTAAAGTCTGCAGTTTACAGTTGGGGCTACTTAGTCCTGCAGAGAGAAGCTGAAGTCCAGAATCCTTCAGGTCATTGAGACTCAGGTCCAGTTCTGTCAGGGAGACTGAGGACTGCAGAGCAGAGGCTACAGCCTTACAGGATTCCTCTGTTAGCTTACAGCCAGCCAGTCTGCATAGAGTGAGATGAACAGACACAGAAGGTGAGACTCAGTGAGATACAGAAATTCCAGGTAATTTGCATGGTGGAAGTGATGAAGAGTAAGAGATCCAGAGACTGAGAATAGCATGACATGGTTGTGTAAATAGACCAAAATACAGTCACACAAAAGGAGCAGAAAGGAAGAGAAATGTTGCCAAGACATGGTGTCTTAAAAATTAAAGACTTCTGTTGGTGACAACTGTATCATCATAACTCATATGTTCTTGTGCTAAATGCAAGCATTTTAGTGAAATCATATAACAGGAGATTGTTGCCTGGAAGCGAGGTTGTCTTGTTGGTTTTTTTGAAAACACAACAGTTTTGTGGACAGAAGTGTGAACAGTTCATGAACATACTAGATCATTCAGAACATGGAAAAGCTCCAGTCAGGAGTCTGGTGATGCTAGAATGAAAGTCAGACACACAAACCTTAAAGTCTGCAGTTTACAGCTGGGGCTACTTAGTCCTGCAGAGAGAAGCTGAACTCCAGAATTCTTCAGGTCATTGCGACTCAGGTCCAGTTCTGTCAGGGAGACTGAGGACTGCAGAGCAGAGGCTACAGCCTTACAGGATTCCTCTGTTAGCTTACAGCCAGTCAGTCTGCATAGAGATGTAATGAGATAGAGAATAAAACATGTCATAGTAGCGAGAATAGAGCAACACAAAATGATGCAAAGAGGCTTTAAGAATAATGACTTCTGCTGGTAATTTAACACTTTTGTTTCATGAACATGGTGATTAGTGACTTCATAACTGACATATTCTTGAGCTAAATCCAAGCATTTTGGTATATTTTCTTTTTCACTTATTTTCACTCAAATGTGTAAAAAAATACCCCCTCTTTCACTTCTAGTTCACTTTTGTCAGTGAAATGGAAACTGACTTTGGGTTTTTAACATTTGGCTGGTTAGTCAACTCCATGATTGGTAAAACTACAACCCCCCCAATGACCACTTGGAATCCATTTCCTGACCATCAGAAGCCAAACAATTAAAAATGTCAGCACATGCACATGGACAAGCTCCAATCAAGAGTATGGTGATGTTAGAATGAAAGTCAGACACACAAACCTTAAAGTCTGCAGTTTACAGCTGGTGCTACTTAGTCCTGCAGAGAGAAGCTGAACTCCAGAATCCTTCAGGTCATTGAGACTCAGGTCCAGTTCTGTCAGGGAGACTGAGGACTGCAGAGCAGAGGCTACAGCCTTACAGGATTCCTCTGTTAGCTTACAGCCAGCCAGTCTGCATAGAGATGTAATGAGATAGAGAATAGTACATGTCACTGTAGCATGAATAGAACAGCATAAAATGATGCAAAACACATCAGTTTTAAGAATGATTACTTCTACTAAACCTGCATCTGTGACAAGATACAAGTGTGAACAAATGGACATCAATCTGTTCCAGCACATGCATCATGCACATGGACACGCTTCAGTCAAAAGTCTGGTGATGCTAGAATGAAAGTCAAACAAACAAACCTTAAAGTCTGCAGTTTACAGTTGGGGCTACTTAGTCCTGCAGAGAGAAGCTGAACTCCAGAATCCTTCAGGTCATTCAGACTCAGGTCCAGTTCTGTCAGGGAGACTGAGGACTGCAGAGCAGAGGCTACAGCCTTACAGGATTCATCTGTTAGCTTACAGCCAGCCAGTCTGCATAAAGTGAGATGAACAGAGACAGAGAACAGAAAATGTTGCATGACCATATGAATACAGACAACGGATGCACTGTTAAATGTTTGGGGTCACCAATAAATTGACACATAAGAGAAGTCTAAGTTTAAAGTCTTAAGTCAAAAGAATCTTCATGCAGCAACAACAAACTCTGCAGCCTGACAACTAATTTCCTAAACAGGTGTAAAAGTGCTGGATTAGTGTCTTGAGGTTTGCCTTGATTCCAGGCATAACACAACAAACACAGTGTGCTGCATATACAGAAGTAACAGAGCTTAAGTTTTGTGCAGCTTCTGTCAAATCATACCAATCTCAGAGTCCCAGCTCACTGTGTGGAATCTGTGCTTGACCACACTAGCAGGGAGCATTGGTTTGGTCTGGTGGATAATGCTACTCAACTCACACACAACATTCACAACAAAGGTTTGTGAAATTCAATCACACATCTTCTATGCTCAAATGTGAATTTAAGGCCTGTGTCTCCTCCGCAGTTACCTTACCTCAGTTTGGCTAGTTGGCAGTTTGGGTTTTTGAGACCAGACAGCAGCTTCTCCGCTGATGTTAGCAGATCACAGCCACTCATGTCCAACTCACTCAGTTGAGAAATATATGACTGCAAAACTGAGGCCACAACCTCACAGGAGCTGGGTTTGAGTCTACAGCTGATGAGTCTTTAGTTAGTCTTTACTTAACTCTAAGTTGCTCTAGGGGAGACTGGCCCTGAACAATTGATAGTTGACAAGTTGTAAGCCGCTTTGGATAAAAGCCTCTGCTAAATGCATACATGTAATGTAAGAAGTCAACATATTCCTGACCTGAGTGTCTCTAGTTTGCAGTTTGGACTCTGTAACGCAGAGAGCAGCTTTTCTCCTGACTTCTGCAGGTCATTCTGACTCAGGTCCAGCTCTCTTAAGGGGGAGTTTGCAGACTGCAGAGCTGAGGCCACAATCTCCCAGGACTTCTCTGTTAGTTTGCAGTCAGCCAGTCTGAAAAGTCAAGAGGTAAATTGTGTCATGAAAAAAGAAACGCACTAGTGCACACTGCCGTGATATACAACAGGTGACTGCATGTTACAAATAACATTGGTCCATTACCTTTGGTTGTGTGTTAATATTCATACACTTTGATATAAAGCTTATAAGCATGAGTGCCTTGGCCATTCTAAATGTCACATGTTCACTAATGTACATTTTGTGTTTTGTGTTTCTGTTATTATTGTGGAACTCCTCATATAGTACCCAGCACAATTGGTCACAAGAGGGTTGACAGAATGACTGGGACTGTGGTGGGGAGTGAGACTCTGACGCAGAGTAAGACTCAGATTTGGGAAGCCGCTGAAACAATTTTTTATTACTTTTCCTCCTTCAGTCAGACAGCACAGCAGCTCAATGGTGAGCAGAGACCAGCAAACTCCTCTTGTTAGTGTGGGGGTGTCATGGGTAGCATTTCAGGGGCTCAGGGTGTCCAAGTCAGGGATGTGCCTGTAGTGTGTGTATATCTGTATGTGTATCCTGCTCAAGTGTGTATTGCTCTCTGCATATGATGGTCATGTTGCAGTGGAAGCCTTGGAGGCTTGATTTTGGGGTTCCTCCTCTGTGTGGCGTTTCATTTAATATTTGGTTTTCTTATTTTGAATTCCCTGTGTGTTACACATTCATGTTGTGACATGCATGTGCCCTGATATGCCCACTGGGGTGTTTGGTGGCAAACACTGTCCCCACTCTTGTAAGCCTGGGATGGGGTACTGTTTGTGTGACAGAGAGGTTGTGACTGCTGACCTGTTCAAATAAAATCTGTAAACTAATTTGTGTCTGGGGTTGTGTGTCTCAGAGGGGGTTGGACCCGTAGTAGTAAGGTGGTATATCACAACATAAAATCATTAGGAGTTCTATTGGTTAATACATTCCACTTGATACAAAAACAATGGTTGCATCAAACAGTGGTGTCCTTGTCTAAACAAATACAATAAATTGCATCAAGCCCAAGGGATAAGGGATATAGATTTAGAACATCAAGCCTAACTTTCAGTGCTGTGTGACCTTTAGTGGCTGAACTACACCACAATCACTTTCAGAACATTCATGACTCAACTACACTACAGACTTTCACAACTGAACTACAAATGCAACTATTGTTTACAGAATGTAGAACACGGTGGAACTCACACAGCCTTTCTGCAGCATCTCACAGCTGGCATCAGTCTCCTCCGTCCTTCATCTGATGTTTTGTATTTCTTCAGGTCAAACTCCTCCAGCACCTCATCAGACATCAGAAGCACATGAGCCAAGGCTGAGCAGTGAACCAGTGTGAGCTGTTTCACAGCACCTTTCTTTGCCTTTAGGAAAGCCTGGATTTCATCATGAACAGAAGAGTCATGCATTTCCACCAGACAGTGGAACAGATTAATGCATCTCTCAGGGGAGATGTTTTTCCTCTGCATCACCTTCAGATTCTTGATTGTTTTCTTCACACTCTCTGGATTGCTGTGTGTGTGTGTCAAGAAGCCAAGCAAAAGTCTCTGATTTGACTCCAGGGAAATGCCATGAAGGAAGCGAACAAACAAATCAAGGTGCCCGTTCTTGCTTTCTAAAGCTTTGTTCACAGCATTCTTCAGCAGCTCATCTAGAGGCACATCTGGTAAAGACCAGGATGTCTGTCTGAGAAATGGTTTCAGGGCCTCCATGTTCTTACTCAAGTAGGAGGCAAACAAATGAAGTGCAGCAAGAAACTCCTGGATGCTCAGATGCACAAAGCAGTAGACCTTCTTTTGCTGAAACACACATTCCTCCCTAAAGATCTCAGTGCACATGCCAGAGTACACTGCAGCTTCACTGACATCAATGCCACACTCTCTCAGGTCTCCCTCATAGAACATGAGATTGCCATTCTCCAGATGTTTGAAAGCCAGCTCTGCCAGTTTCAATATGACAACCTTATGAGACTCTAGTATGCTCAGTCTATCTGTTTTATTTGACTCTTGATATTTTTGGCTTTTCCTTGTGGTCTGGATGAGCAGAAAGTGTATGAACATTTCAGTCAGAGTTTTGGGGGCTTCCTTCCCATCATCCTGTTCCAGTACCTGCTGAAGGACAGTGGCTGAGATCCAACAGAAGACTGGCATGTGACACATAATGTGGAGACTCCTGGTTGCTTTAATGTGTGAGATGATTCTGTTGGCTTGATTCTGGTCACTGATCCTCTTCCTGAAGTACTCTTCCTTCTGTGGGTCATTAAACCCTCGTACTTCTGTCACCTGACCGATGCACTGAGAAGGGATCTGATTGGCTGCTGCTGGTCTGGAGGTTATCCAGATGTGAGCAGAGGAAAGCAGAGTTCCCCGAACGAGGCTTGTCATCAGCACATCTACTGATGATGTCTGTGATACATGAGACAGCGTCTGATTTTCTTGAAAATTCAGTGCAAGTCGACTTTCATCCAAACCATCAAAGATGAACACAATGTGGCAGTCTGTGTATTTGCAATCTTGTAGCTCCCTAAGCTCAGGGTGGAAGTCAAGCAGGAGCCTGTGAAAACTGTACTGATCATCTTTGACCAGATTTAGCTCACGGAATGGAAGCACAAACATGAAATCTACATCCTGGTTAGCTCTCTCCTCTGCCCAGTCAAGGATGAACTTCTGCACTGAGACAGTTTTTCCAATGCCAGCAATCCCCTTGGTCATGACAGTTCTGATGCATCTCGACTGTCCAGGTAAGGGATTGAAGATGTCATTGCAGTTAATTGCTGTGTCCTCTGTAGTTTGTGGTCTGGATGCTGATTCTACCTGCCAAACTTCATGTTCCTTATTCAGCCCTTCACTCTCTCCCTCTGTGATGTACAGTTCTGTGTAGATCTTGTTAAGAAGTGTTTGAGTTCCTGATTTTATGAGGCCTTCACATATGCTCTCAAACCTCCTCTTCATACTGGCTTTGTGGGTCATCAGTACTCTGTTCAGGACATGGTCATCTGTTTGGCAAACAAACAAACAGATTCTAATGATACCAGTACAGTGTTATTGTCGATATCCCATTTTATAAGAACACTAAACAGTGACTCAAATTATCATGAGTGGTGACAGACACCAACTGCTCTCAAACTCTCACCAACTCACCAACTCTCAAGGAGTAGTGCATAGAAATACTCACCTGTTAGTTTGGTCCTTTTGACTGGAGCATGCTCAGTTTGGAGATGGGTGCTGGGTGCTCCCAGGACTGTGTTTTCTGTGAGTGAATATGTCTGTGTCATGTGTAGATGTGGATGTAGTGGATGCTGAATGTGTGCATGTAGTGGTTGCAGCCCCAACTGAGAGTCTGAATGCAGAGAAAGCTGCTCCATGTTAGTGTGTGAATATGGAGACATTTGTGCCTTTGTGTCTGATAGATACTGCTGAAGATGTTCTGTTGTTCTGTGTTTGTCAAGAGAGGTTTGTCCCACGGCTGTGGATGAGTATAAGGGAGGATGTGGCATGGATGTAGATGGGTGTGGTAGTGGTTGTGCCATAGTTGTGTCACTGTCCAGTAGTGGCTGTGTTCTGGGTCTCTTTCCACACTGGGGACAGCTGGAATCTCCTGATGGACCAGAATGGCTCCAGTAGCTGCTGATGCAATGCCTGCAGAAACTGTGTCCACAGGAGGTGATGACTGGGTCCCTCAGTAGCTGCTCACAGACTCCACACCTGGACTGATCCTGGTTCAGAAAGTTTTTAAACCCACTGCAGAGAAAACAAAATTCACAAAGATGTACATTACACAGTGCCAACAGCAGCTTATACCCCCTACAGGAACAAGGATGACGCTACTGAACTATAATGCTGAGACAAATTTCACATGCATGCACAAATTTGAAATTTACCAAAACACTGTAGACACAAGTTCAATGAACTAACATTGAAGAAATATCAATAGGTTACCAATAAAACACATACACACACAATCACACACACTCTCTGTGTAATGTAAGCATTCAGTAATTTAATGTAATGTAAATAAACAGAGATAGAGAAAGAGACAGAGAAATAGAGAGCATATGCACACTGGCTCTCAGCGAAGGCGGTCACATTCTTCGTCTCTCGTCACACACACACTCACACACATCCCTAAAAATTAAAAGATACACACACACACACAAACCACTCTCTCTCTCTCTCTCTCTCACGCACACACACAGCCCTAAAAATGAGAAGTTGCACAAACACACACACACACACCCACACATGCAATTCACATACACACGCGCAGACGCACACACACACAAGCAAACAATTCTCACACATACACATACAAGTATACACACACACACAGTGTAAGAGACCTGGAGCAGAGAGGAAGGATAGGGGAGAAGACGGAAGATATGGACACGCACACACACACACACATACTCACATCCACACACACACTCAAATCCACACACACTCACACACAGCCCTGAAAATGAAAATATATACACACACACACACACACTTCTCAGACAGGCACACACAATCCTCATACATACTCACATACACACACACAAACACGCAAATGTTATACACACACAAACACACACAATTCTCTCTCTCTCTTGCTCACTCTCTCTCTCTCATACACACACACACACATACACAAACAAATGTGCATACACGCACACAAGTATACACACACACACACACACACACACACACACAAATACACACTCTGTCTCTCCATAACATACACAGTCACATGGTCACACACAAACCCACATAACAAAACACACACAGACACACACAATTACACACACAAGGCCTTGGCCAAGGCCATCGCTGGAAAAAACTCCCCTGGAGAACAAGGCGGGGAGACGCTCTCGCTTCCCTACCCCCATCTACAAGACACCGGCGGATTGTTGTCTCTGTCTGGGTTCCGATCAAGGTTGTCTCCATGGCTACTGGCTGTGTTATCGCTGTGTCACCCTGCGGACTGAGGCTCACAGATTGGAGGCCATAAGAAGCGACTCTCTGGCCGTTACACACACAAACTTATACACTTCTACTGACACACAATCACCACCCCCCACCCACCACCCCACGCCTTCCCCGCTTCATACCCTCTTATGTCATCTCCCCCCTCCTTCTCTTTGCAGGTCTTGTATTCTGTATGTGCTTGTGTGCTGAGGTGTTTTTTTTGCCCCCTACACTGTGCTCCCCATTGGAGCATAGTCTAGTGATGCCTCCTCATGTTATGCTGTACTGTGCCTTTCATCCCCCCCTAATTTGGAACATGGGCGGCGCTTCAGGCAGCGTGTCCTGTTGCTCTCCCACCACAGGGGAGTGAGAAATGCAGTTTCGATTCCTTTGTATGTCTTGTACATGTAAAAAAACTGACAATAAAATTCATACCATACCATACCATACCACCATACCAAAATTAAAGTTTTGCGCTGAACCACACCTGCTTTGGGTGACAAAGCATGGTTATCTGCTATCTAGACAACGTGCATCTCTGGCGGAAAAACGAACTATTCGCTCATACGAAGATGGTAATGACAGTTTGCGTCAGACACGAAAGCATGTTCCCCCGTGCATGATGAAGGTGATAGTGTTATGAATTAACACACACTCATGTTTTAGTGGCTATTTATAGGAGGGACGGCACAACTATGCCTCTCCTAATTTATCAAAGCCAAAGCAAAAATGGTTTTCCATTCTATGTGTCCTTTAAATACACGGACAGACACACACGCACACACACACACTTGCATGCATGTACACAGGTTTGCACACCCTACGCACACACACAGACACGGGGACACAGACGAACTTATGCTATTATTCCTGATCAAAAAAGGTTGATATCCCAACTCCAACACTTAAATTGAATCCCAACTTGGCTTATTGGCTTCCATACTAAGCCCACTGAGTCCATGCGTCATCTGACAATGTAGCAAATATATAACTATACACACAGTAATGTAAAATTATTGTGAAACATGTTCACAGTAATATGCAACATGTTTTAGTTGTATCTTTAAACAAAGTTAAGAGGGTTATCTCCTCCAACAACCCATCTCAGAATAATGAATAAATGCATGTGTAATATGGGGGAAAGGGAGACAGAGTGTGTGTGTATGTACGTGTGAGCATGTGCGAGCGCGGATGGGAGGGAGAGAGAGAGAGAGAGAGAGAGAGAGAGAGAGAGAGATGAGGTGAATTTGCTTACTTGTTACTTTAGATTCAAACAGACTGTTTGTTACTGAAGCGAAATTAAAGCTGTATGATTTCTTTTAGTGTCTATGGCAATGTTGGAAAACCAAGCTGATTTATGATTGGTAACTAATATGAACCAGAGAAAGTCTATGAACACTATCGCTAGTTAGGTATGTGTGATTATCTGTAGCCTGTGTTATGAGTCTATAGTACAGAATAAGCAAATTCACCAAGATCCACTCCTCATCTCTCTGCCTCTCTCCCTATTCTCCTCCACAGTCCTGAAGTTCACTGTCACTCATGTCCAGCTCTCTCAGGTGGGGGTTTGCCCTTGGTGAGCCAAGGCCAGAATCTTCACTCAATAAACAGCGTTTTATGAATCCCCTCTTGTTTGAGCTATTTGCAGCTGTATTGTTCATTTCTAATGCCCAAGGCAGGATCGTGGGTGTGTATTTACTGTTCCATGTCCCTGCTGTCATGCATCTTTATTTTGACGTTAGTCTTATTTTATCCGGAGTTTAATATCTTGGAACTGTCAGGAATCACTAATGTTAAAGTACGCTATTTCTAGCTCAATTACAAACATAACTGTTGTACTTAGAAGCTTAAGTGGAATGAACATGACACTTCATGCTTTGTAAATGTTTATTCATATATGAGATCCAAGTTTATGAGATTACCGTCAAGTTCCCAGGCAGCGTAGCATAGCACTGATTAAGTTCTTTTGTATGTTTCAGTTTTTTTTTTATTTAAAGTGAGAAAAAGCTAAAGTGGAAGCGTCTATATATTACTATGTACTTAAGCACAAAAAGGGAGCTGCTGCAGCCGTTGCTGAAGCAGAAGCACTGGAAGCTGCTGTGGATGCCAGCAATGAGTCACACAGTTATGAACTGAACATGGACTCTGTTCCCTTGGTAGTCCTACAGCACACAGAGCAATATGTGTTTGATCAACTGAGAGAAAGAAAATCAGAACTGCAGTTAGCAGTTAGGGTCAGCGGTGCCACCCCCCATCTCACCGCTGTGACCAGACCATTCGTCCCAACAATTCGTCCCAAAACAATCCTGCTTCACCTAATCTTCCCTTGCAGCAGCCTTCCATTGATATGGATGGAGGTGCCAATGAGCCTGCCACCACCTGGTGGCTACAAGCTTACTCAAGTTTAATGATAAACCTCAAACCTACTGAACATGGAGACATTGCTTCCAAACCGCAACCAGTGGCCTAAACCTGACACCAAGTGAGGAACTGGATCTTCTGCTTAAGTGGCTTGGGAAAGTGTCAGCAGAGCAAGAACATATAAGAGCAATACACATCCATCACCCAAAAGCAGAACTGCCTATGGCGTGGGACAGACTCAAACATGCATATGGATCAGTTGAAGCAATAGAGAGCGCTCTGTTCAAACGCACTGACAGCTTTCCTAAGATAACCAGCTGAGATGGATCAAAGCTTATGAAACTTTGAGCTTATGAGTGATCTACTACTAGAGCTTCCGTCTGCTAAAGTGGAGGACGACCTGCCTGGCCTCTCCTTCCTGGATACGGCAAGAGAATCCAATAGTTCAGAAACTCCCACCTAGCATCAAGGAGAAGTGGGTATCAGCTGGTGCAGCTGGGTATTGATCCGCTTCAGAAGAGAGACCATCACCCTTACATCCTACAGAACAGATGTTCTATTGCCTCCTTGTAAGAAAAGAGGACCGTAACTTCTTACGTTTGGTTTGGTTTGAAGACAATGACCTCTCCCAGCGCCATAGTGGTCTACCAAACGAGGGTCCATATTTTTGGCAACAGCCTCCCACTGGTCGCTATTTATTTTACATACTTATATTTATATAATGTAGTGTAAATATATGTGTTATATTTTATAGCCTATTGTATTAGTTGAAATTGTAGAAGTTAACAGCATGTCAGGAGAGTTGGCTAATTGAAATATGAGGCTGAGATGTATTAATTCATTGGTGATATCGGATATCGGTGAAATGTCCTCAAGCTCCAAAAAGAAGTCCAATTGCCTACAACTTAGCAATTATGACAACTGTAAAAACAGCCATGATAAAGATGTTTGAGAGTTCTTCGGCAGCTTGAAGTGTGTCCTTACAGACTCCTTCCTCACTTTCACAGCACAGACTGGCCCCACCCCACAGCCCTGGCAATGACCAATAGTATTGCAATAATATCACAGCACAGCCGTGTGTTCTTAGTAGCACCTTAAATAAGAGTAGCCCAATAAATAACTTGGAATTACAGTTAGTTGAAGTTGCAGATGTGTTGTAGCAGTTCTGCTTAGTTTCATTCTATTCAGCAGAAAAGGAGAGCTCTGCTGCACAGCTGTGTTATTTAGAAGACAATTTCACATCAGCACTAAGATTATTTTAAGTTGTCTTACAGCAATGTTAAATTTGTTGTGTTGTTTTAGCCTATTTTATTGGTTATTCTCCCATGTATATTGTGGAGAAAACAAATTTGTGGAGGGGGAACATTCTTGAAAGCTGGATATGGAAATGCTAACTACTGGATTTGGCCAGGCAATCTGATAGAGACCAAAGGATGTATCTGACTTTTTAACACTTTGAATCTGTATGTCTGTGGTCTGGATACATAAGGAAACAGAACTCAAAAGTTTAGAAAATGAATCTTTTCAATATTTCAAGTTTCCAAAGTTCCTCTACTCTCCATACTGAAGTGCATACACAAGCAAATAAAGACAGTTTGGCTCTCTCTCACACACATCTGTATACATGCACACAAACATACACACACAGCAACACACACACTGCTGTGCTGCCATGTGTGTTCTTCAATGTATGAGGCTGTGGTGGTCCACAGCTGAAGTTTGTCACAGACACACCACTGGGCACTGGAGATACTGGCCTGTGTGTCTGTGGTCTGGTTAAACTCACAGGTTTAGAAAATGAATCTTTTCAATATTTCAAGTTTCCAAAGTTCCTCTACTCTCCATACTGAAGTGCCCAAACAAATGCAGTTTGTGTCAGGATCTTGCTCCCTGGGACCTTAGCCCTGCAGTGCACTGCAGCTTCTTTGTTTGTTTGTATTGTCCATGTGCTTCTGTTCTGTTTGCCTGCCCTGCCCCTTTCTCCTCCCGTGCTCCACACCTGTGTCCCATGATCCTGTTCCCTCGTAATGAGTATCAGCTGCCTCCTGTTTTGTCCCGGTGTTCCTGTTCCCTATTTAAACTCTAGCCTGTTCTCTGTCCCTTGTCTGATCGTCTGACCTTGTACCTCGCGTTTGTAAGTCTCTTACCCAGTTCGGATTGCCTGCCTGCGAGTTCTGTTTCCCCTTGCTCTGCCTTTGTTCTTGTTCTCGTGTTTGTCTCACCAAATTCCTCTGAGTTTTTGTTTTCCTGAACTTTTTGGATTTTCTTGGGATTTGAACTGCTTAAATTAGGATATGGATGTTTAGTTCTTCTGTGAAACCTCCTTGTCTGATTGATCCCTGACTGGCGCTTGTGCTGCAGAATGTTATGTGTTCTTCCCTGAACCCTGCTTTGGAAACCTTTTATTGGATTATTTGTGTTTTTGCTGATTAAGATCTGAGCTTTTTTCCCTTTTTTCCTATACTGTATCTGATCCCTGAGCCTATACTAAGAATAAACTTCCTGCACCGATCTGCATTTGGGTCTCCGCCTGAATCTTTACAGTCTGTATCTCTCTTTTAAAAAGGTGCCATATGTAAGATTCTAAGTTTAAAGCACTTGCCAACTATGCTTGCAATGCTTGTCTTATACTTGAACCTGGCAGAGTCCATCTACGGGCTATTAACTTTACTGTCTGTGGTTATTAAACATTCTCTGAACTAGCTGTCAATCATGTGGAAGTCCCACGTTGCCATCAAGATAGAACAGAAAAGCAGCGTTAAACACAAGCTGAGCCGGACTAGATTGGCTGAAGCTAGTGGCGAAGCCCTACAGAGACGACCCCACTACCACAACAGCTGTCGGTACCAAGGAAAAACTCATTGAGAAGTGAGGAAAAGAATAGTTTGAATCGGAAGAAAACCAGGATATATATCAGCATTGCTGGAAACAGCTTGTGGCAGCTAAGAGCAAAGACATGAAGTTTGATGGTGAAATTGCAATGCTTCATTTCAACTGGTAAGCAAACCACTGCTAATATGTTTTATGAAAGTGAATTGATGAATGGCTTACATAACATTAGTTGCTTGTCACACTCTGATCCGTCAGGTAGCACTAACATAAACTTATATCCCCTCATGTTAGTTTCCTATGGTTAGCTCTACCGACATGCCACGCTGATGCTAAAGTGTTTGCTAACATCTAGGCATTGCTTTAGTTGTAATGAAACAGATCTCCTAACGTTACACCTAGTCAAAAGCAACCAATATTAGTAGATAGCACATTGTTAGAGAAGTATGTCTGTAAAAGCATCAGACGTGACAGAAAACATTGTAAATAGTAATGAATGATGACAAAATGTCACGTTGTGAACAATGATAGCATTACTTGATTGTAAACTGCAAAGTGAGCCAAACGTCAAACTTAACCTTATAAGAATCAAGTGTTTGCTCATTTTAATATTTTTCATATTACTGTGAAGCTGTGAATAGTTTGATGGTCAGTAACCCATGCAGTGGCGATCGTTAGGGCAGCTGAGTTGGCAGGTCAGCTGAGGTCTCAAACATCTGTGGTGTAACATTTGCCTATTTATTTGAACCCTGAGAAACGCACAGGGAAGTTGGGAGTCGCTGTGTGTCTGTGATCAGGAGATATTTTGAGAGATAACATATGTTTACAAAACGCATCTTTTGAACATTTTATTTTTCTCTTTTAAACACACACACACACATACACAGCTGGGCTGCCATATATGTAGGTTTAGAAATACATCTTTTCAATATTTCAAGTTTCCAAAGTTCCTCTACTCTCCATACTGAAGTGCACACAGACTCTTCACACAAACAAACACAGTCTGTATTTCTCTTTTAAACACACACACACACAAACAACGAAACACAAAGCTGGGCTGCCATATATGTACTCACTTTGGATCAGAGTGTGGTGGTCCACTGCTGAGGTCTGGGGGCCTATCCATGGACCAGTCACTCTTCATAGACACACCACTGGGCACTGGAGACACTGGTCTGTGTTTCTGTAGTCTGGTGAAATAAGGAAACAGAACTCACAGGTTTAGAAAATACATCTTTCAATATTTTATAAGTTTCAATTGCTCCTCCACCCTGCTCTGTTGGTTATAAAATGAATTGGTTGTATAACTTCACAAAACTCTACAAACACTACTATGTAACAGACTTCTCTCATCTTTCTACAGTCACAATATGGAGTCAAAGGACCAAAAACTGATTTTGTCATATTTCACATCAGGTAAGGACAAGGCATTTTTATACCTGATATGCTAAGAGCCCATCATTCCAATTCCAGATTTGGAAAAATCTCACTTTGTTTGATTTTCTGCTGTTCACATGATCAAATATTTTTGAGAGCTAGATATGATCTGGATATGGTAAAAATCACATCTGGCCAATCTGAATAAGATCTAGGGATGTATCTGACAACTCACTTTGGATCAGAGTGTGGTGGTCCACTGCTGAGGTCTGGGGGCCTATCCATGGACCAGTCACTCTTCATAGACACACCACTGGGCACTGGAGACACTGGCCTGTGTGTCTGTAGTCTGGTGAAATAAGGAAACAGAACTCACAGGTTTAGAAAATACATCTTTCAATATTTTATAAGTTTCAATTGCTCCTCCACCCTGCTATGTGTGTTTGTGGTCTGGTTATAAATGGAAACATATGCCTATAAAATAAATTGGTTGTATAACATCACAGAACTCTACAGACACTACTATGTCACGGACTTCTCTCATCTTTCTACAGTGCACAAGTGTGGAGTCAAAGGACCCAAAACTGATTTTGTCACATTTCACATAAGGTAAGGACACTTTGATTTTCTGCTGTTCACATTATCAAACATTCTTGAGAGCTAGATATGATCTGGATATGGTAAAAATCAGATTTGGCCAATCTGAACAAGATCTAGGGATGTATCTACAGAGACGACCCCACTACCACAACAGCTGTCGGTACCAAGGAAAAACTCATTGAGAAGTGAAAAGAATAGCTTGAATCGGAAGAAAACAGATATATATCAGCATTGCCGGAAACAGCTTGTGGCAGTCTAAGAGCAAAGAAATGCAGTTTGATGGTGAAATTGCAATATTCATTTCTACTGGTAAGCAAACCACTGCTAATATGTTTCGAGAAAGTGAATTCACCAATGACGAATGAATTGATGATTGATGAATGACTTGGACTTGATGATTGGCTTACCTAACATTAGTTGCTTGTCATACATTGCTGATCCGTCAGGTAGCAATAACATAAAATTATAACCCATCATGTTAGTTTCCTATGGTTAGCTCTACCGAAATGCCAAGCTGATGCTAAAGTGTTTGCTAACATCTAGGCACTGCTTTAGTTGTAATGAAACAGATCTCCTAACGTTACACCTAGTCAAAAGCAACCAATATTAGTAGATAGCATTGTTAGAAAGTATGTCTGTAAAGCATCAGACGTAACAGAAAACATTTGGGTCTCCGCCTGAATCTTTACAGTCTGTATCTCTCTTTTAAAGGTGCCATATGTAAGACTCTAAGTTTAAAGCACTTTATGCTTGTCTTGTACTTGTACTTGCAATGCTTGTCTTATACTTGAACCTGGCAGAGTCTGTCTACGGGCTATTAACTTTAATGTCTGTGGTTATTAAACATTCTCTGAACTAGCTATCAATCATGTTGCCATCGAGACGGAACAGAAAATTTCAAATGCAGCTTTAAACTTTAAACAAGCTGAGCCGGACTAGGTTAGCTGAAGCTAGTGGCGAAGCCCTACAGAGACGACCCCACTACCACAACAGCTGTCGGTACCAAGGAAAAACGAAAAGAAGTGAGGAAAAGAATAGTTTGAATCGGAAGAAAACCAGGATATATATCAGCATTGCTGGAAACAGCTTGTGGCAGCTAAGAGCAGAGAAATGCAGTTTGATGGTGAAATTGCAATGCTTCATTTCGACTGCTAAGCAAACCACTGCTAATATGTTTCACGAAAGTGAATTGATGAATGGCTTACATAACATTAGTTGCTTGTCACACCTGATCCGTCAGGTAGCAATAACATAAAATTATAACCCATCATGTTAGTTTCCTATGGTTAGCTCTACCGAAATGCCAAGCTGATGCTAAAGTGTTTGCTAACATCTAGGCATTGCTTTAGTTGTAATGAAACAGATCTCCTAACGTTACACCTAGTCAAAAGCAACCAATTGAGTAGATGGCGCATTATTAGAGAAGTATGTCTGTAAAAGCATCAGACGTGACAGAAAACATTGTAAATAGTAATGAATGATGACAAAATGTCACGTTGTGAACAATGATAGCATTACTTGATTGTAAACTGCAAAGTCAGCCAAACGTCAAACTTAACCTTATAAGATAATCACGTGTTTGGTCATTTTAGTATTTTTCATATTACTGTGAAGCTGTGAATAGTTTGATGGTCAGTAACCCATGCAGTGGCGATCGTTAGGGCAGCTGAGTTGGCAGGTCAGCTGAGGTCTCAAACATCTGTGGTGTAACATTTGCCTACTTATTTGAACCCTGGGAGTCGCTGTGTGTCTGTGATCTGTGAGATATTATTCATATTTTACAAAACCTTTGAACATTTTATTTTTTAAACACACACACACACACATACACAAACAGAAGGGCAGCCATATATGTAGGTTTAGAAATACATCTTTTCAATATTTCAAGTTTCCAAAGTTCCTCTACTCTCCATACTGAAGTGCACACAGACTCTTCACACAAACAAACACAGTCTGTATTTCTCTTTTAAACACACACACACACAAACAACGAAACACAAAGCTGGGCTGCCATATATGTACTCACTTTGGATCAGAGTGTGGTGGTCCACTGCTGAGGTCTGGGGGCCTATCCATGGACCAGTCACTCTTCATAGACACACCACTGGGCACTGGAGACACTGGTCTGTGTGTCTGTAGTCTGGTGAAATAAGGAAACAAAACTCACAGGCTTAGAAATACATCTTTTAATATTTTATAGTTTCAATTGCTCCTCCACCCTGCTCTGTTGGTTATAAAATGAATTGGTTGTATAACTTCACAAAACTCTACAGACACTACTATGTAACAGACTTCTCTCATCTTTCTACAGTCACAATTTGGAGTCAAAGGACCAAAACTGTTTTTGTCATATTTCACATCAGGTAAGGACAAGGCATTTTTATACCTGATATGCTAAGAACTATCATTCCAATTCCAGATTTGGAAAAATCTCACTTTGTTTGATTTTCTGCTGTTCACTTTATCAAATATTCTGAAGAGGTAGATATGATCTTGATATGGTAAAAATCACATCTGGCCAATCTGAATAAGATCTAGGAATGTATCTGACAACTCACTTTGGATCAGAGTGTGGTGGTCCACTGCTGAGGTCTGGGGGCCTATCCATGGACCAGTCACTCTTTATCGACACACCACTGGGCACTGGAGACACGGGCCTGTGTTTCTGTAGTCTGGTGAAATAAGGAAATAAAACTCACAGGTTTAGAAAATACAAATACAAATCAATATTTTATAAGTTTCAATTGCTCCTCCACCCTGCTACGTGTGTCTGTGCTCTGGTTATAAATGGAAACATATGCCTATAAAATAAATTGGTTGTATAACATCACAGAACTCTACAGACGCTACTATGTCACAGACTTCTCTCATCTTTCTACAGTCACAATTTGGAGTCAAAGGACCAAAAACTGATTTTGTCACATTTCACATGAGGTAAGGACACTTTGATTTTCTGCTGTTCACATTATCAAACATTCTTGAGAGCTAGATATGATCTGGATATGGTAAAAATCCGATTTGGCCAATCTGAACAAGATCTAGGGATGTATCTACAGAGACGACCCCACTACCACAACAGCTGTCGGTACCAAGGAAAAACTCATTGAGAAGTGAGGAAAAGAATAGCTTGAATCGGAAGAAAACCAGGATATATATCAGCATTGCCGGAAACAGCTTGTGGCAGCTAAGAGCAAAGAAATGCAGTTTGATGGTGAAATTGCAATGCTTCATTTCGACTGCTAAGCAAACCACTGCTAATATGTTTCGAGAAAGTGAATTCACCAATGACGAATGAATTGATGATTGATGAATGACTTGGACTTGATGATTGGCTTACCTAACATTAGTTGCTTGTCATACATTGCTGATCCGTCAGGTAGCAATAACATAAAATTATAACCCATCATGTTAGTTTCCTATGGTTAGCTCTACCGAAATAACAAGCTGATGCTAAAGTGTTTGCTAACATCTAGGCACTGCTTTAGTTGTAATGAAACAGATCTCCTAACGTTACACCTAGTCAAAAGCAACCAATATTAGTAGATAGCACATTGTTAGAGAAGTATGTCTGTAAAAGCATCAGACGTGACAGAAAACATTGTAAATAGTAATGAATGATGACAAAATGTCACGTTGTGAACAATGATCAGAGATTGATCAGAGAATCTACACGATTATGGAATTGGGATTGATATCCCAAAATTTATTAAATGTATTGGTATATACCCTAATGTATATACTATACAGTTTACTGCAATAATTACTGCACTGAGGTTGAAGTAATCACACCACTTATATATTATACCACTTTAAGTACTTGAAGTAGTGGTCTGAAGTGATTGAACTACTTTTATATGCACTGATTCATTGGCAGTTTAAAACAGAAATTCAGTAAGAGAGGATCTGGTTTAATGATTAATAATTCAGTTTTGTTGGGTTCCAGTACATACTGGAATTAAAGGAAACAAAGTGGCTGACAAAAAGCTAGAAAATGCTGGAAAAAGAACATGTGTGAATTAATATTTTGATGGGAAGGAGAAGCCAAAGCTAAAATAAAATCAAGTTCTGCTGAAATGACAAAATGAATGGAAGGCAGAATACAATGCTAGGCACTGTCATTCAATTCAGGAAAATGTTTTGGGAAAAAGGATTGCATCAGGTCTCATCAGAAGGAAGAGGTTGTTTATAGTAGACTAAGGACAAGACAAGGTCTTTGACTAAAGACACACAATAGCACTTTAGAATTAATAGAAAAAGTAATGGGTTATGTAGTGTTTGTCAAGTTCAAGAGGAGGTAGACCATGTTCTATTTAACTGTAATGAATACACAGTGCACAGACAACAGGGCAAGAAGGGAGGCAGAAAATGGAATTAGATTAGATTAGATTCAACTTTATTGTCATTACTCATGTATAAATACAGGTAACAAAATGCGGTTTGGCATCTAATCAGAAGTGCAAGAGCAGCAAGTGCAGTATATTGTCAGGTCGGCATCGGATCTGGTCACGGCCACGCCCCTCACTCTGACTCACTGCACGTCTCCCTGTTTGCAATCACTTAAGTTATAATTGCTTTCACCTGGTCTCCACCTTATTTAAGTCTCCCCTTCACTTCACCCTTTGTCTGGTCTCGTCAATTTCACATCGTAGTCACGTTAATGTTCGATCGTTGTTTCCTGGACTCTTCGCCCGTGTTTCCTTCGTCTCCGTTCTCTCCCGCGTACCTCCTCGTTCCCTAAGTTTGTATTTCTGCTCCTTTGTGTTTTTCCTAGTGTATTCCCAGCTTGTGTAGCAGACGTTAATTTATTAGTTTGCTTCTGAGCTTTATTATTTACCACGTTATTTTATTAGTTAACTTCTGAGCTTTATTATTTATCCTTATCCTTCGTTGTATATTTGAATCTGTTAGTTATCCCCGACTGTCGTCGTTATTCCCCTCAGATACCTCTCTTGTCATTTGTATCCCGCGTATTCCCATGTTCTCCGCTCCGTAAGTTTTGGATTCCCTGTTTGGTTTGTTAACCCTTGTCCTCTCAGATCTTCCCGTTAGTTTCTAGTGTTTTCTAGTTTTCTGTTAATCTTAGTAATTGGTGATTTTCTGTTTTCCTCCACTTGAGAAGTGGATGTGACTTTTGTTTATTCATTGATTTATTTCATTAAATACCTCCTTGTTTATTTACCCCTGCCTCCATCCGTCTGTGTCTGACATATATACAGTATATGCAATATACACAGTTAAAGAGCAAATTATATTCAGATAACAGTAAAATAATAAATAGGCAGAATAATAATTAGGCAGAATATGAAGGGCAATATACAGATGTGCTATAGAGATTATTATACTAATAGTATACTAATATTAAAAACTTCAATCTGTGACTTGTGCTATAGTAAAGAGAAAAAAAGGTAACCTAGGCTACGAGGTGCACTCTCAAAACTTGATGGATACTTTGTTGACATGACTATGAAATCAGAACGACACAACAACACTGATATGTTATTTAAAAAAAATAAAATAAAAATCGAGATCAGCAGGGGCCCCAGAGACAAAAGGATGTTCACTCTGCTGCACCCTCCTAACCTATACCACCCCACCCCACCCCATTTAGCATTGCAACAGGTGAAATCTCTCTGTGGAGAGCTTCACTTGAGACAGTACTAGACCTATGGATTTTTGGATTCCAAGATATGTCAAATGTGTAAATGTGTAAATTAGGCATTATTCCGCTAATTATTTCTTGCCGTACAGGTCAGGTGTGTAGAAATCTGAGAAAGCTGGACCACTGGAAGTTAGAACAGAAGCTACTATTATCTGGTTCATTTGGTTTGTGTGTGTGAGATTTCCTGCTCAGTGTAGTAAAAGGAAACATCCAACTTCCCCCAAATTAGTGAAAGGGGCAACCGGGCCACAGGTCAGAGGGGATCATGGCAGGAGTCCTAGCAATGAAATCATGTAAGCCTGGCGTTCAGCATAATCTTTCACTGTCTGAAATTGAGTGAAAATGTCTGACTGAGCATCAGCTGGGCTGGGATATATGTCCCCTTATGTCCCCTTACCTCCTGCATATATGTCTGTCCGTGTGTGTGAGTATGTGTGTGTGGCGTCTGACTGAGGATCAGCTGGTCAGCAGGGGTGTGTGTGTCCCGGGCTTTGCACAATACTGAGGGCTCAAAGGGCTCAGGCTGTACAGTGTGTGTGGCCAAGACAGCCTTAAGCTGTGCTCCACCTGACTGAGCCTTCATGCTCCTCCTGAGGTGTTCAGTGAGTGGGGACAGTGCATGAGGGCTCTAGCGTGTGCTGGGGGTGGCTGGAGGCCCTGCTGGGCTGTGCAGAGTGGAGTGGACTGGAGTCTCCTCAGGACCTCAGCCAGGGCTGGACACTGGGGAAATGTCCTAGTCCTGCATCTGGACAAGCAGCAGTCTCTGGAAGGCGTGCCGCTGCCTTACCCATTGGCCTCAGTGATTGCAGGCTCTGGGGGGCTTGGGGTCAGACTCAACTTTGACCTCTGAACTCTGACCCTGGCGTAGAGACGTCTATGGAAGGCGTGCTGCTGCTTTTGTTCAGAGTTCCACACTAGACTTTGCTCTATACTGAGGGCTTCTTCCAGCACTACCAAAGGGCTCAGGCTGTACAGTGTGTGTGGCCAAGACAGCCTTAAGCTGTGCTCCACCTGACTGAGCCTTCATCACAAGAAATTGCATACAGGGGAGGAGTCCTACTGCCTGCACTGCCTGTGCCAAGACATTCACCCACCAGACAATGACACGGGCACCAAAGCCCACCACTGCATGCAGTGCAGTCAGAGTTCTGCTACAGGCAGTGAGCTCACCACGCACCAAAGAGCACACAGCAGCGTGCACCCTTACTACCTCACCTCACCTACTGTGGGAAGGGCTTGACACAAGTGAGCACACTGCACCTACTGTGGAAAGGGCTTCACAAAAGTGAGCATTTGAGAGTGCACACGGGCAAAAAGCTCTACCACTGCTCTGAGTGTGACCAGAAGTTTGTCTTCTCACATGGCCTGGTCCTGCACATGAGAAGTCACACTGGGGAGAAGCCGTATTACTGCAGCAAATGTGGTTACAGCTGTGTGATGGCAGGCGCTCTTAAAAACACATCAGAGAACACACACAGGAGAGAGAGCCTATCACTGCTCAGAGTGTAGGAAGAGCTAACTAGCACA
>JAIFZK010000074.1:80000-97500 GCA_027481765.1 Tenualosa thibaudeaui | reverse complement strand
AGTGAAATACTGTGGGTGAGAGGGCACGCTTGAATAGATTGAAACAACATGTTTTATTTTAATTGACGTCAGTAAGAAGCATAGCAGGTGATGTTGTTAGTGTTACCACATGAACCCTACTAGTTTTCCTGTGATTGTTCTCTGTTTTTGACTGTGGCACCACCATTTTCTTTCCCCTCATCTTAATACATTGGATCAAGCTGACTAGTGATCCATGTTGGAATCTTGTGATGTGCATTTGAGAAATGAAAGTTTACTGCACATTTGTTTGGAGGAGATTTAACTTTCCTTGCTTACTACATCACACACTTCTGCATTGCAAAGCTTCCTCCTTATCCATAGGGGGTGCCAGTGAGCATCACTCACACTAGTGAAATCTGTATTAGTGAGTGACTTATGGAATAACTGATGTCATTTTGAAACTGCTGGGCAGTCTGGCAGCTGTTGGACTGAGATATAACTGATCATTCAGTGCTGTTCAAGTCGTGGGACCAGCACCTCCATTGACCATTATGTTCCATCACTGAACATGCTACAGTTGCAGCCCATCTTGTGTGTGTGTGTGTGTGTGTGTGTGTGTGTGTGGTTCTGTTTCTGTGTGTGTGTGTGTTTGTGTATGTGTGCAAATGTATATATGTGTAGTGTGCGTGGGTACTTGTTCTGGAAGAGTGTGTGTGTGTGTGTGTTTGAAGGTGGGGTTGGGGGGTAAGTTCTGGAAGTGTGTGACACTGTGCCTGACATGAACCCCATCACAACCAGTTCTCAATCAGCTGAGTAGTGGGCACGTATGTTACACTGTCTGAGTGTGCCATAGTGCATGCGTGTGTGTGTGTGTGTGTGTGTGTGTGTGTGTGTGTGTGTGTGTGTGTGTGTGTAAGCACAGTTCTTCTACTTTCTGCTTAGTGGTGATGGGCTCCAGTGCAGCTGCACTCACTGAACATGCTATAGTTACGCCCCTGGTGTGTGTGTGTGTGTGTGTGTGTGTGTGTGTTTGGGTGTATGAATGTGTGTGTGTATATGTGTGTGTGAATGTGTGTGTGAATGTGTGTGTCTGTGTATGTGTGTGTTTGGGTGTGTGAATGTGTGCGTGTGTGTTTGGGTGTGTGAATGTGTGTGTGTGTGTGTGTGTGTGTGTGTGTGTATGTGTGTGTGTGTGTTTCTCTCTCTCTCACTGTTACAATCGGAGAGTGTGTATTTAGGAAGAGGCTGTTCTGCAGGAGTTTACTGTGTGTGTGTGTGTGTGTGTGTGTGTGTGTGTGTGTGTGTTTAAAGAGAGTGAAAGGGATAGAGGGGCAGTGTATGCAGCTATGCAGATGTGCCTTAGATGTGCTGACAGACTCCAGCAATGGGTTCACCTCTGACTTTTCTGTATGCACAGGCAAGAACAACTTCCCCACAGGTCATGGCCTCTCTTATGACTCTGTCATGTCACTGACTAACAGAGGATATTTGGGGTCTGGATACCACGTGTACATGGACAATTTCTACACCAGCCCAAAGCTTTTCAAGGACTTGTATGCTGCCAAGTTTGGTGCATGTGGAACATCCAGAGAATCCCGGAGGGACTGCCCACACAGTAACCTCAATGCACTGACAAAGCATTCACCCAGAGGAACAATCCGCTGGATAAGAGATGGACCTGTTGTCTATGTGAAGTGGATGGATACACAAGAGGTGTCTGTCTGCTCCACCATCCATGCCGCCTACACTGGGGATGTAGTTCAGCAAAGAGTGAAAAGCAGACAGGGTGTCTGGTCAACACAGTCTGTTCCCTGCCCCAAACCCGTGCTGGAGTACAACAAGTTGATGGGTGGTGTGGATTTGTCTGACCAGTTGATCCAGTACTACACAACACAGCACAAAAGTGCAAAGTGGTACAAGAAGCTCTTTCTGCACTTCCTGGACATTGCTGCAACGAATGCCTTCATCCTCCACAAAGAACTCATGCAAAACATGCAGGAGGAAAGCATGAGCCACAAGCAGTTTGTGGAGCAGCTCACTGCACAGCTGTGTGGTGGACCACTGACTTCTCAGCCCCCAAAGGCTCCTGATTTGGACACACTTTTGGAACTGAGTTGCCTGTGAAAGCTGCTTTGCAAAGCTTTGGGTCAAGGTAACTACAGTGCCCTGGCAGAGCCATTGACAGGTGGACAATGACAGACATTGACACATGGACACATGGACAATGACAGTGGGGAGGGGGCAGTTACAGGTGTGTCACACCCATCTAATCAGTATTCATTTGAATAGTGCATGTGTGTCTGTGTGCTTGTGTGTGTGTGTGTGTGTGTGAGTTCTTCTCTTGCTTTCTGCTAATTGGTGACGGCTCCAGTGCAGCTGAACATGCCATAGTTATGTTCTTATTTGAATTTGTTAACATTAACTCAGTCATTTAAATGTGTGTATTGTACATGTGTCTGGCTGTGTTTTAATTCCATCACTGTTCTCAGGCAAACTTGTCTGACCCCATCCATGGGTTCTTTGCCCTAATGGTTCTGTGTTCTATTTGGTTCTATTAGTACTGTTCGGCTGTTTCTGGTCAGGCCATAGGAGTCAGGTGGCCACTATAGCAACAACACTGACTACATTGACAGCTGTTACAAAAACATTTAGATGCGACTAATGAACAGTTAGTGTAAACAGACTATTGTAAAATCAGAAGAGGACCGTCACAATGTGGTTACACAATTCTAAAACTAGCCTATTTCAACTAGACTAATCATATTTTTATAGAAGCAATATATAAGTCTCTGCTACATATATGCACTTGAAGTTTGTCCCTATGACCGACCATTTTTGTACAATTCCACCAAGAGTAGCATTGGGTAAAATGTTACAACATGCCCCACAGGTGGATTAGTTGTAACACTGATAAAAAATACGAGCCTGTATAAAAAATAATTCAGTATAATTTTATCTCAATATAAAGTTTGATCCATATGTAAAAATACTAACAACAGACTGTGTGTCAAGTAGCCTATTGACCTTATTCTCCATATGGACAAATAGGCTATCACATACACTCATACACAACACCTGGTTGGGAGTCAGAAGTCTAATCAAGGACAATATGACATAAAAATGCATTTAAACAAACAAAACAACTCAGGTCAAAATGCAAGGCACAGCATTGCATAACAAATGTATAGAGAAAATTGTGTGTGAATTTAGGGAAGAGACTATTCTAGAGGATGTTATTATGTGTGTGTGTGTGTGTGTGTGTGTGTGTGTGTGTGTATGTGTGTGTCATGCGTGTGTAGATCTCTGTGCATGTGCATGTTTGTTTTCATTGTCATGGTGTGTGTGTGTGTGTGTGTGTGTGTGTGTGTGTGTGTGTGTGCGTGTGTGTGTGTTTGTCTGAAATGGGAGCTGAACATCAGCCTGCCAAAAGGACAAGATGGTGAACTTTTACATGCCACCATTAAGTCCATCCTAACCTGACCATCCTAACCTAATCAACTCAGAATTTGGTGTGACAAGAATAACCTACTACTCAACATAAACAAAATGTAAGAAATAACTGTGGACTTCAGAAAAAAACACACCCCACTCATCAATGGGAAAGCTGTGGAGTCTGTGAAAAGCACAAAGTTCCTGGGAGTGCACATCACAGATGACCTCACATGGACCACCAACACCCCCTCCCTGGTCAAGAAAGCACAGACACGCCTTCACTTCCTGCGCAGGATGAGGAGAGCTGACCTCCCCACTTCTGCACTCACCACCTTCTACAGGGGTGCTATTGAGAGCATCCTTACCAGCATTCCATGAACATGTTACTGACATCAAAAACAAACCCTAAACACACACTGATATCCATGCTGCCCTCAGTACTCTTGCACTTTATATTTTGCACCTCACATATTGCACCTACACCTTACTGCCACTTTACATATTACACATTTCACTTCACCTTACCTCACCAGCTAGCAAGAATAGCTACCTCAGTACTTCCTTCTTGTTGGAAGCCTTTATGTTTACCTGTATGTTTTTAATGCCTATTTATTATTGATGTGATATTCACTGTATTTTTTGAGTGTTATGTGTGTGTGTGCGTGTCTGTGTGTGCGCATTTGGTGTCTGGTGAAACGCAATTTCAATCGTCTTTATAATGCTTGTTACAATTGACAATTGACAATAAAGTACACTGACTGGTGCGTGACCCACTGGCATGTGGAGACACTCTAACACTGACCATTCCAGTCACCTGCTGCCTTGTAGGCTGGGTATTTTGACACAAAGACTAGGAGAAGAAACACTTTAAATTCAAACAAACCACTGCCTTGCAGCTAAAACCTCTTTAGGTAAAGACTATAAACCACCAACAGGCTGATCTGACCATCACATCCAGGCTGTGCCTTCCATGAACAGGTCAACTTGTCACTGCATTACACTGGACAGGGCCAATTTCACACAGCACAGACACTTCTTCATGGGCTACCAGTCTTAATAACTAAATGAGGCCATGAGAATCATAACAGCAGCAACAAAAACGTGAGAATTTTAAACTCAAACAAGTCTGCAAAAATGACTGGTGAGAAAATCTGCCAGGAGGAGGCTACATAATAAATGACCCAACAATTCCCCTCCCAGGGTTTGACTCATGAACACACAATGGACATCTAGTCACACACACACACACACACACACACACACACACACACACACACACACACACACACACACACACACACACACCCAAGTCCATCTATAACAAAGTGTTAGTGCAAAGCAAAATGGTGACACATGCAGCACCACACCATAGCAGGAAAACAGACACATTGTGATACATTTACAGACAGTCACAGATCAATGTTATATTCACTGTGACTGACATCATAAAATTCAGTTATATCACAGGAACAATATTACTGAATGACACTCACATTTTCTCACTTCTGGTTTGATTCTTCCATTTTCTCCATGCTGATACCTTTAGAGGGGAGAGACAGAGAACACAGGAAAACTCACTCAATGACCCACAAGTACAGTATATAACTCCACTGCATGTAAATGATATTTTAATGTTGAATGTTTTATGATTACTGGGGCTATGAGTATCTTGAAATTGACTTTGGCTATTCTGTCTGAATAGGACTGAATGTGTAGATCATAGACTGACAGACTGAATATGATCTGTAGTTGAATATGATTGGAAGAGTTGTGGGCTACATTGCTGTAGACTTTTTCCACAATACCACACAACAAAATAAGCAGCTAAAAGTTATCAGTAGACTTTTGAAGAAATGGAAGACGCACACAAAATGCTTAACAAGCCTTATGGTTTACCTCAACTTATCAACATACCTGAACTATATTATCAAGGTTGCTCATTTGTAAAGAAATGATAATACTACTTTAGACCAGGCATTAGTGACTGTGGATGGGAAAAGACTGAGAATTAAACACCAACCTTGACATTAGCAGCTTACAGCTGGAGTGACTCCATGCATTCACAAGCTGAATTCCAGTGAGACTCAGGAAACTGCCACTCAGGTCCAGCTCTTTCAGGGACTCCATGTGTTGCACAGCAGAGAGGACATCCTCACTGTCTTTCTCTGTCAGTTTACACCCAGCAAGTCTAAAGAGACATGAACAGAGTGGACACACATCAGAGACATCATGCATGCAGTGCTGTAGTCTAGTTTGCTGTAGTGGGTAAACTGTCTGTGATGAGGCTGCCACAGCTACTGCTATTACAGTGTAGTCAGTATTGCAGCCTACTGGATATATGCAAACCCAAGATTGCTTTACTGCATATATGCAAACCCAAGATTGCTGTACAATATATATATATATATATATATATATATATATATATATCTTATATATATATATATCACTGTTAGACAGACAGAAGAAACAGACACAGAGAGCTCACAGCTTTCCTGTCAGCTTATGACCAGCAGGTCATTTCTGTATGCCAATCACTACCTTTCAAATGCAATACACTGATTAAGAAAGGCAGGGTAAAAATTAGATGAAATACAGTTTAGATGTGGATTCCTAGAACATGGATTCTGACCAACCTCAGTGCTTGATGTGGGTCACATCAATGAACAGACAGCTCTGTGGCAGAATTAGTACTACTATATTAACAAATGTTTCACACACACACTCACACACTATCTGATCAACGTTTGCAGCACACCAATGAATGTCAGTCTTTTACCAATTCAGCCCTTGATTGTGGCAACCAGACAAAGTGAAACTGTTTTACAGCATGATGCTTTAGAGCAGCACACCTGCAAAAGACTGGAGAGGAAGAGTCTTCCTGGAGTAAACATTCTTACTCATAGCAACCTCAGTGATGCACTGAAATCTCAATCCACTTCTCAATCACTGTTGCATTCAGAACACAGCTGTCTTACTGACCTCAGTTTCTGCAGTTGGCAGTTTGGGTTTCTAAGAGCAGAGAGCAGCTTCTCTTCTGATGTTAGCAGATCACAGCCACTCATGTCCAACTCACTCAGCTGAGAAATATATGACTGCAAAACTGAGGCCACAACCTCAGAGGAGCTTTGATTGAGTCTACAGCTGATGAGTCTGTAGTGAGAGAGGAAAACGAGATAAGAAGCATGTCTAATCCAAAATTCTAATCCAAATCCAAATCTAATCCAAATAAATCCTAATTACAATTTTTTGATTGAGTAATTGAATAATGAATTGGGCTTTGATTGAGTAATTGAATAATTGTTCCTGAGAATACCTGTTCCTGTTGTACTAGCAACTTATAAGCCCCTTACTGAGCAAAACATATTAATATCATAATTAATATACTTGTATTATACTTAATATACTTATAATATTAACAACCAACTTACTTTCTATGAATAAGCTGTAATTAGGAAGTAGCACTGCCAAATTTCTTAGTTAATTGTCTACTATTGGTAGAATAAGCTCATGCAGAATATGGTGTTAATAAGTGATGTGTAATGACAACTAACAAATATCATTATTAATTTGCATGATAGTAAGCAGCTTGTTAATGGCGGATCTGTGTGTGCTAATATGAAGTGTTACCAAAAAAACAAAACAAAAGGGCCAAAAACTGTCAGACATACAACAAACATACAACACTCTGCACTGTACACCTCAATTACATTAAAACAGAAATCATCGCTGTGCAAAAATACAGACCTCACTTTACAGTCTTGATTGAGTGGTTGAGGGAGCAGTTCTCCTACACAGTCCTGAAGCTCACTGTCACTCATGTCCAGCTCTCTTAGGTGGGAGTTTGCATACTGAAGAGTCAAGGCCAAAAATCTCCCTCCCAGTTTACACTTGACAAGTCTGTTTAAACATTTAAACCAAATGCAAACAGATTAGAGGTACAAAAGGTGAGACTGGGGGAGTCACAGTGTATCAGCAGCACCAGCATTTTGTGTGACTGGTCCACTTCTGTACCCATAACATAGAAATATATTCTAGCTGTATATAAGCCTTATGTATTTGATCACATCCAGACTACAAATTGGGCTTTATCCAATGGCAGACTGAGGAGGAAGGCTGGCATTGCTTTGCACACAACAAACAGCTGCACTAAGTGGTTGGTATTAAACAACACAGATATGCATTTTATTTTAAATTTTAAACTGAATAAACCACTGCATTTCAAACCTCTGCCTACAATAAAAACATTCTTGCTCTACTTCCACAATGATTCTGTAACGGCCTACTAAATGAACTAACTTTAATGTCACCACTTGTTACACCCCTTATATGTCAAAAGTTAACTGAAAGTGTTGAGAACTATTCTCAAATGAGAGCTGGTTTGGTCAGTCAGACTAGGGGTTGGAGTCAGACCCAATCAGAGGTAGCAGATGGGCACCTTTTACTGCTAGTGTTCCTGTGAAGTCTGTGTGTCTTACCTCAGTTTCTCCAGTTGGCAGCTTGGGTTTGCAAGACCAGAGAGCAGCTTCTCTTCTGATGTTAGCAGATCACAGCCACTCATGTCCAACTCACTCAGCTGAGAAATATATGACTGCAAAACTGGGGCCACAGACTCACAGGAGCTGGGATTGAGTTTACACCTGGCAAGTCTACAGAGAGAGAGGATAACACTATAAGCAACATGTCTTCTACGTATACTCCTTACATTCACAAATAAAGGTGTTTACAACATCAAATATCAGCAACAGTCTGTACAAAAATACAGACCTCACTTTACAGTCTTGATTGAGTGGTTGATGGAGCAGTTCTCCTCCACAGTCCTGAAGCTCACTGTCACTCATGTCCAGCTCTCTTAGGTGGGGGTTTGCCCCCTGGTGAGCCAAGGCCAAAAATTTTCCTCTCAGTTTACAGCCAACAAGTCTGTGAAAACATAAACCATGCAAGAGAACAGAGTTAACAGTGGTTACTGATCTCTACTGAGTCTACAGTAACAGTAGTAACAGTCTTTAACAGTAGGTGTCTCTCAATAGAAGTCAGCATATTCCTGACCTGAGTGTCTCTAGTTTGCAGTTTGGACTCTGTAAAGCAGAGAGCAGCTTTTCTCCTGACTCCTGCAGGTCATTCTGACTCAGGTCCAGCTCTCTTAAGGGGGAGTTTGCAGACTGCAAAGTTGAAATCAAAACCTCCCAGGACTTCTCTGTTAGTTTGCAGTCAGCCAGTCTGAAAAGTCAAGAGGTCAATCGTGTGTCATTAAAAAAAAAAGAAACGCACTAGTGTACACTGCCGTGATATACAACAGGTGACTGCATGTAACAAATTATGTCGGTCCATTACCTTTGGCTGTGTGTTAATATTCATACACTTTGCTATAAAGCTTATAAGCATGAGTGCCTTGGTCATTCTAAATGTCACATGTTGACTAATGTACATTTTGGGTTTTGTGTTTCTATTATTATTGTGGAATGATGTGGTGCAGTTCCTGTGGGCTGTGGGAACTGTGCCAGGAACTCCTGATATGGTATGCGGGACAACTGGTCACAAGAGGGTTGATAGGATGATTGGGACTGTGGCGGGGAGTGAGACTCGGCTTCCCAGGCGGCCTGGGGGAGCAACGTCATCACGATGCAACAGAGCAGGAACAGCAGAATTACTAGTGTATAAACACAAGCAATTGGTTGCTTGAGGCAAGTACAAATTGCTGCTGTGTGTGTGTGTGTGTGTGTGTTTGTGAATGGGTTGGCTCCTGGCCTGCATGTTTTCTCAGTGCTGCTGTTTCCATTTTAGCCTCTTAGCTGACAGGGGAGAGAAGTCCACGGGAGAACGGACTGATGGTTGGATGCTTAAGACTAGGATGCATGCTTTGTGAAGGGAAAGGAAAGTAATAATACCAGCCTATCTGGTGTGAGTGGGGCAGTGAGGGATGTGCCTGTAGAGTTTGTATATCTGTATGTGTATCCTGCTCAAGTGTGTATTGAGCAATACACACTTGAGCAGGATACACATACAGATATACAAACTCTGCATGTGATGGGTCATGTTGCAGTGGAAGTTAATATTTCATTTAATATTTGGTTTTCTTATTTTGAATTCCCTGTGTGTTTCTGTTCATGTCGTTGTGTTTATTTTGATGTCTTGACTTGTGACATGCATGTGCTCTGATATGCCCACTGGGGTGTTTGGTGGCAAACACTGTCCCCACTCTTGTGTAAGCCTGGGATGGGGTACTGTTTGTGTGAAAGAGAGGTTGTGACTGTGCTGACCTGTTCAAATAAAATCTGTAAACTAATTTGTGTCTGGGGTTGTGTGTCTCAGAGGGGGTTGGACCCGTAGTAGTAAGGTGGTATATCACAACATAAAATCATTAGGAGCTCTATTGGTTAATACATTCCACTTGATACAAAAACAATGGTTGCATCAAACAGTGGTGTCCTTGTCTAAACAAATACAATAAATTGCATCAAGCCCAAGGGATAAGGGATATAGATTTAGAACATCAAGCCTAACTTTCAGTGCTGTGTGACCTTTAGTGGCTGAACTACACCACAATCACTTTCAGAACATTCATGACTCAACTACACTACAGACTTTCACAACTGAACTACAAATGCAACTATTGTTTACAGAATGTAGAACACGGTGGAACTCACACAGCCTTTCTGCAGCATCTCACAGCTGGCATCAGTCTCCTCCGTCCTTCATCTGATGTTTTGTATTTCTTCAGGTCAAACTCATCCAGCACCTCATCAGACATCAGAAGCACATGAGCCAAGGCTGAGCAGTGAGCCAGTGTGAGCTGTTTCACAGCACCTTTCTCTGCCTTCAGGAAAGCCTGGATTTCATCATGAACAGAAGAGTCATGCATTTCCACCAGACAGTGGAACAGATTGATGCATCTCTCAGGGGAGATGTTTTTCCTCTGCATCACCTTCAGATTCTTGATTGTTTTCTTCACACTCTCTGGATTGCTGTGTGTGTGTGTCAAGAAGCCAAGCAAAAGTCTCTGATTTGACTCCAGAGAAATGCCATGAAGGAAGCGAACAAACAAGTCAAGGTGCCCGTTCTTGCTTTCTAAAGCTTTGTTCACAGCATTCTTCAGCAGCTCATCTAGAGGCACATCTGGCAAACACCAGGATTTTCGTCTGAGAAATGGTTTCAGGGCCTCCATGTTCTTACTCAAGTAGGAGGCAAACAAATGAAGTGCAGCAAGAAACTCCTGGATGCTCAGATGGACAAAACAGTAGACCTTCTTGTGCTGAAACACACATTCTTCCCTAAAGATCTCAGTGCACATGCCAGAGTATACTGCAGCTTCACTGACATCAATGCCACATTCTCTCAGGTCTTCCTCATAGAACATGAGATTGCCATTCTCCAGATGTTTGAAAGCCAGCTCTGCCAGTTTCAATATGGCATCCTTATGACACTCTAGTAAGCTCAGTCTATCTGTCTCACTTTTATTTTGATACTTTTGGTTCTTCCTTGTGGTCTGGATGAGCAGAAAGTGTATGAACATTTCAGTCAGAGTTTTGGGGGCTCCCTTCCCATCATCCTGCTCCAGTATCTGCTGAAGGACAGTAGATGAGATCCAACAGAAGACTGGCATATGACACATAATGTGGAGACTCCTGGTTGCTTTTATGTGTGAGATGATTCTGTTGGCTTGATTCTGGTCACTGATCCGTTTCCTGAAGTACTCTTCCTTCTGTGGGTCATTAAACCCTCGTACTTCTGTTACCTGAGCGATGCAATGAGAAGGGATCTGATTGGCTGCTGCTGGTCTGGAGGTTATCCAGATGTGAGCAGAGGGAAGCAGTGTTCCCTGAACGAGGCCTGTCATGAGCACATCCACTGATGATGTTTGTGATACATGAGACAGCGTCTGATTTTCTTGAAAATTCAGTGCAAGTCGACTTTCATCCAAACCATCGAAGATGAACACAATGTGGCAATCTGTGTATTTGCAATCTTGTAGCTCCCAAAGCTCAGGGTGAAAGTCAAGCAGGAGCCTGTGAAGACTGTACTGATCATCTTTGACCAGATTTAGCTCACGGAACGGAAGCACAAACATGAAATCTACATCCTGGTTAGCTCTCTCCTCTGCCCAGTCAAGGATGAACTTCTGCACTGAGACAGTTTTTCCAATGCCAGCAATCCCCTTGGTCATGACAGTTCTGATGCATCTCGACTGTCCAGGTAAGGGATTGAAGATGTCATTGCAGTTAATTGCTGTGTCCTCTGTAGTTTGTGGTCTGGATGCTGATTCTACCTGCCAAACTTCATGTTCATTATTCACCCCTTCACTCTCTCCCTCTGTGATGTACAGTTCTGTGTAGATCTTGTTAAGAAGTGTTTGAGTTCCTGATTTTATGAGGCCTTCACATATGCTCTCAAACCTCCTCTTCATACTGGCTTTGTGGGTCATCAGTACTCTGTTCAGGACATGGTCATCTGTTTGGCAAAGAAACAGATTCTAATGATACTAGTACAGTGTTATTGTCTATATCCCATGTTATAAGAACACTAAACAGTGACTCAAATTATCATGAGTGGTGCTTCTATTCATGTACAGACCCCAACTCTCAGGAGTAGTGCAAAGAAATACTCACCTGTTAGTTTGGTCCTTTTGACTGGAGCATGCTCAGTTTGGAGATGGGTGCTGGGTGCTCCCAGGACTGTGTTTTCTGTGAGTGAATATGTCTGTGTCATGTGTAGATGTGGATGTAGTGGATGCTGAATGTGTGCATGTAGTGGTTGCAGCCCCAACTGAGAGTCTGAATGCAGAGAAAGCTGCTCCATGTTAGTGTGTGAATATGGAGACATTTGTGCCTTTGTGTCTGATGGATACTGCTGAAGATGTTCTGTTGTTCTGTGTTTGTCAAGAGAGGTTTGTCCCACGGCTGTGGATGAGTATAAGGGAGGATGTGGCATGGATGTAGATGGGTGTGGTAGTGGTTGTGCCATAGTTGTGTAATTGTCCAGTAGTGGATGTGTTCTGGGTCTCTTTCCACACTGGGGACAGCTGTGGTCTCCTGACTGACCAGACTGGCTCCAGTAGCTGCTGATGCACTGCCTGCAGAAACTGTGTCCACAGGAGGTGATGACTGGGTCCCTCAGTAGCTGCTCACAGAGTCCACACCTGGACTGATCCTGGGTCAGGGAATTCCTCCTAATGCTGTGGAAACAAGGATAAAATTACCAGAATAAAGATCACACAAATTTCACATGCATGCAAATTTATCAAAGCACTGAAGAGATAAAAATAACTGCACATTAAAAATACTCAAAAGTACTCAGACTAAACAAGCCCAGGTAACACCGCTGCTCAAAAAAACATCCCTTGCTCAAGTGGAGAACTACCAGCATGTTTCTCTTCTTCCCTTCCTTTCAAAAGCCATTGAACGAGCTGTCTTTAAACAGGTCACAGGATTTCTTACCCGGTACAGCTTCCTCTACACCAACCGTGATAGTTCGTGATAGTTCATTTAAACTTTACATTGAGTTTGGCGAATTGATATGCAAGTGTAATACTGCCAAAAAAGCGGAACTTCATATGTGTGCAGTTATGTGAAAATAATGCACAATGTAAACAGTGCATCACAATATGAAATTTGATCAAGCAGTAGTATAATAATATCTATTTAAACTGATGCCATAGAAACAATATTCAATATCTGCAGCAGCCTACTGATTACAACCAGCACCTTGCATAGAAACCAAGTTTGTTTCACCAAAGTACTGCTGCATGAGGGTCGTGCTGAGAAATTTAAAGTGACAGGCGCCAAATTAAACCCAGGCCCACAAACATCAAATACATTGTAATGACACACATATGTTTATTTTTAATTATATGTTAAATAACCATGTATTATATTCATGTCTATGTTATTTTCTTCTGTTTTGTCTTGGCCTGGAAAATAATGCCCAGTTAGTAGAATAGGGCAATAGAACTTGAGGATGATGCCCATCTCCTAATTCAGTGGGGATATTAGATCAGTATTGGGTATCAACCGATATGCAAAACCTATGAATCAGTATCGGAACTAAAAAGATTGGATTGGAATATTTGATATTTATACTGGATATATTCATACAGGAATATTTGCAAAATTGTTTATTCTCTCTCTAGATTGTTCTCATTTACGACAGAATCTTTTCTTGGATGATAGCTTGGAGTTCACTGTTGATCTATCATTGACTAATCACTCTTAATGAACACACAGCTGGGCACTGGAGACACTGGTCTGTGTGACTGGTCTGGAATATTTGCAAAATTGTTTAAGGACATCTCCTTTTCACTCACACACACACTCACACACACACACACACACACACACACACACACACAGGCTCAAAGACACTACTAGACATAAATACACTTACATACACAGTTGCTAAAATCTTACCTTGGGTGAGAGTATGGAGGTCCACTGTTGAAAGTGGGAGGATTCATCATTGACAGATCACTCTTCATAGACACACAGCTGGGCACTGGAGACACTGGTCTGTGTGACTCTGGTCTGGAATATTTGCAAAATAGTTTAATGTCCTCCCCTTCTCTCTCTCTCTCTCTCTCTCTCACACACACACACACACACACACACACACACACAAACACACGATTGCTTAAATCTTTCCTTGGATGAGAGTGTGGAGGTTCACTGTTGAAAGTGGGAGGATCTATTATTGACAGATCACTCTTCATAGACACACAGCTGGGCACTGGAGACACTGGTCTGTGTGACTCTGGTCTGGAATATTTGCAAAATAGTTAGATGTCCCCTCCTTCTCTTTCTCTCTCTCTCTCTCTCTCACACACACACACACACACACACACACACACACACACACACACACGATTGCTTAAATCTTACCTTGGATGAGAGTGTGGAGGTTCACTGTTGAAAGTGGGAGGTTCTATCATTGACCAATCACTCTTCATAGACACACAGCTGGGCACTGGAGACACTGGTCTGTGTGACTCTGGTCTGGTACATTTTACACTTTAGGTTAATTTATCAGCTTTGTAGAATTACTTTGATGGTTAAATGACTCGTCACAGGGTAAATAAAGGCTCTCTCTGCTGCCCCCTGGTGCTGCTAAGCGTAGTTACAGGACTCGCATGTTGACAAATGTCAAACACACAACCGAGACTGAATGAAACCGAATGCACATTTCTCACCTTGTCAGTCAACATAGCTCTTCTAAAATGATCATCGCTGGTTCCTATTCTTTGGTTTGCAAACAAATTCATGTATTGGTGAGAATGTACAATATACTTTTTTAAAAATCAACGACTGTAGGGGGAGCTCCATTAGTAAAAACCACAGTGTTGCCTGGTATGTCTAACAGAATATATCAAACAAAAAAAACATAGCTGGTAGCATCAGTTCACGTAATCCACCACCAGAATCAACCAATCAAATGCTCATGAGTCAGGCGTAAGACAGTGCAGCACTGAACACTAACTAAAGAATCTGTGCCAACATTATTAGTCCACATCAACATCCTATGTTTGATTTGTATTTTGAACCCTCTAACACTGCATTCAATCTTGGTAACAGCATAAACTCACTGTGTGCAAGACAGCATTTGTCCTTTTCTGATCCCCTGATGTCCATCACTGTTGGGCTCCTGCTCCAAATTCTTCATGGACACATGACTGGACACAGTAAATGATGCTCTGCCTGACTGATGTCCACCAACAGTATCTTCATCCCCCTGAGAGGGATCCATTCTAAGGGCGGTGTCAGATTTTAAACAAAATGTCTCATAACATGACCAACTGACAGACAGGCCAAGAAGGAAAGTAAGTAAGAAAGAAACAAGGGATGAAAAAAAGAAAGTTATAAAAGAATTAAGGAAAATGTTTCTGATGATGCAGTTCTACAAACTGTTGAAGCAGGAGGCATAATTTGTTTAAAAAAGTCAATATCCATTATGTACATTATGTACTACTGGTCAAGGGACTACCAGCCAAGCACAAAAAGTTTATTGTGCTGTTTAGCTGTTCAGTTATTTAATATACTATAATTATGTTTTTTAGATTATCACTGTTGACTCTGGAAACAAATGTTTGCTGTGTGCATTTGCCCTACCCTCTCAATCTTTTTAACCAGATTGTGGAGCTTTAATGTAGGCTGTCACTGTCGTGGATTTCAAGAGTTCGATGTTTCAACTTGGCCTAAAACTATAAATACACTCACACCTTTGCTAACTTCAGTCTGACGTAATGAAGATTTCAAGAGTTAGTCTACATTTTAATGTTTCAGCTTGGCCTAGAACTGCACTCAGACCTTTGCTTAAATTCGTAAGTCTGTCGTAAATGAGTTGCCTTTATTTATTCATTGGATTGTTTGAAATGACTGGCTGGTTTACCGGCTAACATGACGTCTATTAACATCGACAAGAATAGCCGGATAGGCCTACATGTGAAGGATCTGGTCCCCCGTGGTAGCGCAATGGCCATTGGCCGACCTTTCGTTTAGCCCAGAGGTTGGATAAGCCGTGTCCGTCCGGCTTTTTTTTTTTTTTGATCGGCCTACGGCGATGTTGGGACGAGACTGTCCACAAACGTCACTGTTTAAAGTTTTAGCCAGCCAGTGATTTCAAACAACCTCTTTGATTCGACTACTGAAAATTATTCAGAACTACTAATTATTGGTATGTCAGGATTGTTACAGTGATATAGCCTAGGCCTACTATAGGTTGTAAGCTCACAAACGAACGACGTGGGCTAAGTGTGTGCTTCAAAATTCCTAACAAATACGTGATAACTCGTCTGTTTAATGGAAGCTAATTCTTCACTCGTCAAAAACGACATCAATAGTACTTATCAATTACCTTAACTTACCTACCTTAAAACTGAGGATCTAGCATTCAACCGGTATTCTTTTTCCGGGTGTAAGATCTAACTTTCATTTTCCCTTTTGCGCCTTTTAACACTTGAAATGGAATGGCGGCGCTTTAGGAAAGGCGGAACTGATGGAAAATTTGAGGGGGAAAAAACTGATGATTTAACATTTGTTTACCAAATTTCATTTTGTGCTGATTATAATAATACCCCCACCCCAATCTTTAAGTAGAGCGCTTATCTTGCTATGTTTAAATGTGTTAATTAGGCATTACCCCGTTAATTATATGTTGGCATATTAGTATACGCCCCCTCCGGCCAAATAAAGATATACTATTAATAATAACAACAACAAGTATTATTATTATTATTATTATTGTTGTTGTTGTTATTGTTATTGTTATTGTTATTATTATTATAATCCCAATACATTTGCCATCAGGGTTAAGACGTGGAATCTTCATTCAATAACCTGCCCCTGCCTGAAAATACATGGCTCTATTAAAAAAAAAAATCTCACAGTAATCTCTCTCTCTCTCTATCTCTCACACACACACACACACACACAGGCATGTGTGGCATGCAGTGCAGTCAGAGTTCTGCTACAGGCAGTGAGCTCACCACGCACCAAAGAGCACACAGCAGCGTGCACCCTTACTACCTCACCTCACCTACTGTGGGAAGGGCTTGACACAAGTGAGCACACTGCACCTACTGTGGTAAGGGCTTCACAAAAGTGAGCATTTGAGAGTGCACACGGGCACATGCCTAAATGTCTCATAAATAAACTTGTGTACTGTATGTGACCGTATGTGTTTGTGAGTGTGTGTGTGTGTGTGTGTGTGTGTGTGTGTGGGTGTGTGTGTGTGTGTGTGTGTGTGTGTGTGAATGGGTGTCACTATATCAGTGTTTGTGTTTGTGTGCGTGACAAAAAGTCTGAGGTTATTTTCTGTGTTTACGTGCATGTGTGTGTGTGACAGAGACACACACACACACACAAACAGTCACACACATAATGTCATTCTCTCTGCAATGGACATCCACATTTACCAGTTTTAGGAAAAGCCCTGAAGTGAACACACAGAGAGAGAGAGAGAGAGGTGCACATACACACATGCTAAGACACAATCTCTACATCACACACATGCTAAGACACACTCTCTACATCACACAGACTGAATTAAACTACAGATCATCTAGAGAGGTCTACTGTAATACAAAAGTGTGAGAGAGGGAACATTTAGGGTTAGTGTGGGT
>JAIFZK010000074.1:72500-75000 GCA_027481765.1 Tenualosa thibaudeaui | reverse complement strand
CAGAAACTTGTAGCATGTGAAGGGGAAGATTGATTCATTCATACATTTGAGAATCCTAAGAGAAAATATTTAACAATTTACAACATTCGATAAAAAATCTAAAGTAAGTGAACTGGAGGCTATCAAAGTATGCTGTAATATTCTTTAGGAGCCGTCCCACACCTGTTGTGTGGGTATCAGTACACACCACGTCCAAAACACACATGCCATGCATACACTGCAGTAGTCATTTGAAGAGGCATTTTGGCTGCTAAGTATATTGCTCAGAGAGTACTAGTATTCACATTTTGCTGAAAAATGAAAGTCTAGTCATGTTCATGTATACATGGAACATGGTTACAGGATAAGGACTTGTGTCAGTCACTGCAGTGTATCTATGGCAGCCTTACTGTGCTCTCTCTCTCTCTCTCTCTCGCTCTCTCTCTTTAAAGTGAATAACTGTTTACCTGCTGCCCCAATGGCTCACTATGAATAAAGAGAATTAATGAAACGCCATTATCCATACAGCAATGCTTTCGTTTGACTATTTTAAAGCAGAAAACATACACATCAGCATGTGACTGGTGTTGAAGAGCACAGGTGTGTGGATTTAATCTGTCCCTGTTTCTTTTCCAGCTCATGTGGCCTACAGACCAAGAAGAGCAGGAGCAAGAATCAGGCTTTGACCTCATAATACTGACTGAGGTGTCAGTGAGCAGATGGACAAGGTCAGTAATAGACTAACAGACTGAGTGGGGATGATAGAGACTGGGGATCATTTGAAGTGATAGACTCCAGAACAGTTTAAGTAGGGATGATAGAGACTGGGGATCATTTGAAGTGATAGACTCCAGAATTGAGTGGGGATGATAGTGAGTGAGGATTATCTGAAGAAACAGAAAACATAGGCCTAATAGACTAAGAGGGATGGATGATTAGGCCCTTTAGAAGTTCATGGCTCCATCAGAGGTGATTGATCGTGTGGAACAGGAAACAGAAGTAGCCAGAGCAGCAGTATTCTGACTGTGAACAAGGCTGCCCCTTGTGGCAAGCTATGCAACTGCAAGCCCTGTGGACACCACTTGAGCTGAAAAAAACAGACTATTTCTGTGCTCATCTTTTCAAATAAACCCTTTTCATAATCAGCTGCCCTTCACTACCATCTCCAGCTGTTGTTGTGGATATAATTAGTACACCTGTTTCATTCATCACAATTAAGGCAGTGTAGGCTATTACCAATATTTTATCTGATTCAGAATGATTCAGAATCTGACAGAAAATCTGAACTAGTTCAAGCTCATTAGTTATAAATGTGTTAAATTCAGTTCACAGTTCATAAAAATATGGACGTGTTGAATGAACTAGTTCAATGCACAACACTGGGCCTGAAGAGCTGTTAGGGCTCCCTCTACTGTTGAAAAGTAAACACGCCAGAGCAAAGTTGCACCTGTTCAGGAACTCAACTGATAAACTAATGACCATTCAGAGCTCTTAACAGACACCTGCTTGCATTTCACTCAGCCTCTCTCTCTCTCTTTCAGTCAGTACAGACTGAGTAAGTCCTCACTCACTCAAGCCCATGCCAATGAAGATGAGATCACTGGCCCAGTGTATGTCAGCTGGGACACCTGGAAAGGGAACACAGACTCACTCATTCAAGACCATGACAATGCGGATGAGGTCACTGGCCCAGTGTGGTAGTTAGATGTTCTGTGTGTCTGCAATCTATTCCAAAAATTTTAGACATGCTTGAAAATGTCAAAAAAGAAAGCACATGAATCAGCAGATATCAGTGATAAACCAAACTGTAGGGGTGTAACAGCAATCAGGAAGAAAGTACATGGATGAGGATGGAAAGACATCTGTATTCATTCTCAATCAGACTGCATCTCAGCCACATCATTGTGTGTGTGTGTGTGTGTGTGTGTGTGTGTGTGCATGTGTGTGTATGGGGAGCAGACAGGAAATGATTGTGAGGGAGAGATGGGGTGAGATCAGGAAATGACCACATGGTCAGCTGCACATAATTCAAATGCACTTTTTTCACTGCATTTTTTGTGAAAGTAAATAATAGTGCCTCATTAGAATAAATTGTATGGCCTATTTATATGTTATAGCCATTGAATGCAAATGCATCAAATCACTGTATGATTATAGGATTGTTTCTTGCTTGCTCTTCTTTCACTCTTTGCTCTTCAGCTCCCCCTAGTGCTTGGTGAGATGCTGGATATCTTGCCATGCCTGACGTGGGTCTCCCTCACTCAAGTGCCCCTCTATCCTCCGCCTGTAGTCTGCAGAGGGAGGGAGGATTTACACAGAGGATTCCACTGATGGATCAACAAATATCAAGTCCAAGTGTTTCCCTCAAGAGAGGGAGGGAGAAGCAGAGGAAGCAGCAAACAAGCAGCATTGAGAACAGAGAGGTCTATCAGGTGTGTGTGTGTGTGTTAGTCAGCCTTGATAGGCCTCTAGCAGGAGTGTGTGTGTGTGTTAGTCAGCCTTGATAGGCCTCTATCAGGAG
>JAIFZK010000074.1:32500-67500 GCA_027481765.1 Tenualosa thibaudeaui | reverse complement strand
GCATTAATTCTGGTTCCCACAGCAAAACCAAAACCCCCACACTACCCACCACACCACCTTCAGTGCTCCGCCTTCTGCAAAGGACTCGGCGCCGCATGTCTGCTGTTTCATTTGTTTTGGGTTTTGTTACTTGTTATGGCTTTGTTCTGGATTTGACTACTTTTCTTGCAACAACTCTTCACTCCACTATCACTGCATGCCTGCAATGCTTTAACACTACTGATCTGCTGCTACACGTCATGGACTTACACACATGACCTTATACTTCTACTTTACCTCATTGTTTTGTTGCGTTTCTGAGCAATATAGAATTAGAGTCATACACACACACACACAATCACACACACCCTCTCTCTCACTCACACTCTCATGCTCTCACACTTATGAGCATACACACACACACACACACACACACACTCTTACACACGTCTTATGACATACTGTCAACCTCTGGTTCTGGTTTATCCACTATAGCTATAACCAAGAGACACAAACCCTCAGGTATCAAACAGAGATAATCTCATTTCCCCTGCCTTTCTATCACTATTTATTCCAGGAGTATTTTGAACTCCTCCTATACTCCTCACAGAGGACTTTACACAATCAACACCTGGCCGTGTGATCTGAGCCAGTGCAGAGCCATTTGCCATGTATGATTTTTTTTTAGGTAAAATCTCACCAAACTGAAGAGTTTAAAAACATGGGGCATGAGTGAATAGTATTTGCTGAAGGTCACCAACAGTATGTGTGTCAGGCTCTATCAGTCGTTCACCACCCGCTGGATGAAATGGGAGAATTAGACTTGCAGGACTTTGCATTCATTGGCATGAAGCTCTGCTGGTAGCACAGTGGAGCAGGAAACCCACAGGATGGTTTATTAGCCATTATAGCCCAGCGTCTAAGAGTCTAACTGGACATCATCAGAACCTTGTAGTGGCAAAGCAGTAGACACTGTCACCTCCACACACAGCCTGACTGAAGCACACAGGCTCCACACCATGCTAACGAGCTAGCCCATGGGCCCACATGCCCTGGATTGTTTCCAGGTCTCAGCTGGTTCTGGTAGTGACTGGGTCACTACACCCTCCTCCCCCTCTTTCATTCCCTCCTCCACACACACAAACACGCACACAAGCATGCACGCACAGACAAACTTACACACAAATTCAAACACACACACACGCACAAATGCAAACACACACATGCCTTTTCATGTAGGGCCACAGGCAAAGACTGTCAGTCATGAACAGACAGACTTCAGCTCCACATCCAACCCCATCAACCCAGCCCTGCTAGAGGACGAGTTCTCCCAGCTGAGTGTGCCTGACTCCACCTGCAGATGGATCACAGACTCCAGCTCCACATCTAACCCCATCAACCCAGCCCTGCTAGAGGACGAGTTCTCCCAGCTGAGTGTGCCTGACTCCACCTGCAGATGGATCACAGACTTCCTGTCTGACAGCTATGCTGCCGGCCCTACGTCTCCTTCCTGCTGAACTTATTCCTGCTGTTAAACACACATACAGCACCATGCTGCTTCCTTCACACACTTCTTTCTCTGGCTTCTATTCCAGGTCTTCAAGTTATGGGTGCTACTACACATCCCTCTACCTTGCCCTCAGCCATTGCAGATCTGAATGATCTGAATCCAGTCTCCTATGAACTATTTCTACACCTCCAACCTGGTCAACAGAACTTGGTTCACTTGGTCTCTTGGTTTCATTTCCAGATCTTTGTCCTTTCCTCCAGTTCTGCATAATCACTACATCTCATACATTTCATGCAGTCCTCTCCACTCAGCCCTCACCTGCACTGGCTACCTACAACTGGTCCCATGCAATCCTTACTTCATCCTATATGTCAAATATGCAAGCCTCCATTCCATCATCCATTTCCCTTCTGGTAGCAGTACTCATACATCTCATAACACTGCTAAAAAATACTAGCCTATAAAAACAAATTAATTCAGTATAATGAATTATATAAGTAAAATTAATTATTATAATGAATTATCTCAATATAAGGTTTGATCCATCTGTATAAATACTAACAACAGACTGTGTGTCAAGTAGCCTATTGACCTTATTCTCCATATGGACAAATAGGTTATCACATACACTCATGCACAACACCTGGTTGGGAGTCAGAAGTCTAATCAAGGACAATATGACATAGAAATGCCTTTAAACAAACAAAACAACTCAGGTCAAAATGCAAGGCACAGCATTGTGTAACAAAGCTCAGTGTACAGAGAAAATTGTGTGTTAATTTAGGGAAGAGGCTGTTCTAGAGGATGCTATTATGTGAGTGTGTGTGTGTGTGTGTGTGTGTATGTATGTGTGCATGTTTTGAGTGTGTGTCCTGCTCCATCACTGTCTGGTGCCCTGGGTATTTTGAGGCAAAGTCTAGGAGAAGGAACATTTTAAATTCAAACAAGCTACAACCTAAGCTTGTAGCTACAACCTCTTTAGGTAAAGACTATAACCCACCAACGGGCTGATCTGACCGTCACATGACTCCCTGTCATGAGTGTAGTCACGCCCTCACATCTCTGAAGAGAGGACATGACACAAAAACTGCATAAACAACTAAACACTAAACTGAATTAGATCCTAAATCAAGCACCAGAAACATCTAAACTGAAATCCAAAACTTTTTATAATAATAAAAATAAATAAATGACCCAACAATTCACCTCCCAGGGTTTGACTCATGAACTCACAATGGACAACTAGTCACACACACACACACACACACACACACACCTACATCCATCTACAACAAAGTGTTAGTGCAAAGCAAAATGGTGACACATGCAGCACCACACCATAGCAGGAAAACAGACACATTGTGATACATTTACAGACAGTCACAGATCAATGTTATATTCACTGTGACTGACATCATAAAATTCAGTTATATCACAGGAACAATATTACTGAATGACACTCACATTTTCTCACTTCTGGTTTGATTCTTCCATTTTCTCCATGCTGATACCTTTAGAGGGGAGAGACAGAGAACACAGGAAAACTCACTCAATGACCCACAAGTACAGTATAGAACTCCACTGCATGTAAATGATATTTTAATGTTGAATGTTTTATGATTACTGTGGCTATGAGTTCTCTTGAAATTGACTTTGGCTATTCTGTGTCTGAATAGGACTGAATGTGTAGATCATAGACTGACAGACTGAATATGATCTGTAGTTGAATATGATTGGAAGAGTTGTGGGCTACATTGCTGTAGACTTTTTCACATTTACCTCATTAGCATATTAATAAACATGTACGTTCCTGTAGAGTTACTGTCACCACCCTGTCCTGTCTATCTCTGTTTCCTCCCGTTTCCTCCCGTCTCTGCCGTTCACAAGCCTAATTGACTTCTCTCATTTCCTTGTTCTCCGCTAATCACTGGTTAAGACTCCACCTGCTTCCCACTGATTGTTCCCTATTGTCTCCCCAGCTGTGTCTTGTTTTCCCCGATTGTCCGTGGGTATTTATTCCCCTCTGTTTCAGCCATTCCTTGTTGGTGTGTTAGCAAATCTGCACATGTTATAGCTGAAGGCAAGCATTTAATCCTGACTCCTTTGTCTGCTCCTCTGTTTCCTGTGTCTGTTACCTACTCCAGCCCGTTTCCTGTTTTCCTGTTTGTCTCTGTTCCCTGTATGATCACCTGCCTGTGCCGAACCCGGACCGCCTGTGACCTACGCCTCTGCTCCTCTGGCCCTGGTTACTGACCCGTTGCCTGCCCACGACCTACGCTCTGCTCGCCTGTCCTGGATTCCGACCCGTTGTCTGTCCCCGACCAACGCTCTACTCCTCTGCCCCGGCCACCCGACCCGACGCCTGTCTGACCATGAGTGCTCCTGCCAGCCCTTCCCTGCTCTACGCGCCTCCTGCACCTCCACGCCGAGGGCGCCTTCACGGAGCACACTCACACTCCCTTTTCCACTAATCCTTAAATAAAGACTATTAGCAACTTGATGCAATCGTGGTCCATTCTGTCTGTTCTGTTACAGTTACAACTTACAAGTTCAGACTTTTAACAATACAATACCACTCAACAAAATAAGCAGCTAAAAGTTATCAGTAGACTTGGAGAAATGGAAAACCCACAAAAAAATGCTTAACAAACCTTATGGTTTACCTCAACTTATTAACATACCTGAACTATATTATCAAGGTTGCTCATTTGTAAAGAAATGATAATACTACTTTAGACCAGGCATTAGTGACTGTGGATGGGAAAAGACTGAGAATTAAACACCAACCTTGACATTAGCAGCTTACAGCTGGAGTGACTCCATGCATTCACATGCATTCTTTCCGACTTTATATCCAGAGGAAAGGGAATAGTGTGCATCAATGAAAGTGTGAAAGCAGAAGTCAATCAGACACATTATTTCAGGTAAGTCACTGTTAGACAGACAGAAGAAACAGACACAGAGACAGAGAGCTCACAGCTTTCCTGTCAGCTTATGAGCAGCAGGTCCTTTCTGTATCCCAATCACTACCTTTCAAATGCAACACACTGATTAAGAAAGGCAGGGTAAAAATAAGATGAAATACAGCTTAGATGTGGATTCCTAGAACATGGATTCTGACCATCCTCAGTGCTTGATGTGGGACACATCAGGTATTAGAGTATTATATGAACAGACAGCTCTGGGATTCAATTGCGTGTGGCAGCATTAGCACAACTATAATAGCAAATATTAAAACACACACACACACACACACACACACACACACACACACACACACACACACACACACACACACACACACTGCACTAAGGAAAGCCATCAATGGTAACTGAGGTTGATCACGCACACTGTCACTGTCTAAGCCATCAATGTCACACTCAGTCACTGTCCAAATGTCCAGCTATTGCTCCTAGATTTAGTCATCAACAGAGCCTCCAGACCAGGCAAATCCACACTGCAGGTTCAACAAAGCCTCTTCAGTCTACTGTAGGATGCTATGGACACTATGTTCAGGTAGAATAACAAACCATGCATTGCATTAAGTGCAATGTTAGTTGATTTAGAAATTTCTTTTATCTGTCTTAGTGATAAAAACTATCAAAACATCTGGACATTTCTCACAATAGAACAAAATCTCCTTCCACTGTTTAGGTAATGCCAGACAAAGTGACATTGCTTTACCACATAATCCATTACTGACCTCAGTTTCTCCAGTTGGCAGTTTGGGTTTCTAAGAGCAGAGAGCAGCTTCTCTTCTGATGTTAGCAGATCACAGCCACTCATGTCCAACTCACTCAGCTGAGAAATATACAACTGCAAAACTGAGGCCACAACCTCAGAGGAGCTGGGATTGAGTTTACATCTGGTAAGCCTGCCGCAAGAGAGGAAAACACTTCAGCAGTCATGTCTCCTACTCCTTATATTTCCACACAGAAAAGATGGTGACAGTGTTTCAGATCAAACAGAACCAGCCCAAACATACAGTTTAAAACACAGACCTCACTTTACAGTCTTGATTGAGTGGTTGATGGAGCAGTTCTCCTCCATAGTCCTGTAGCTCACAACCACTCAGGTCCAGCTCTCTTAGGTGATGCTTTGCCCCCTGGTGAGCCAAGGCCAAAAATGCTCCTCTCAGTTTACAACCGACAAGTCTGATAAAACATAAACCATGTGAGAGAATCACAAAAAAGAGAAATATGTATTGATCAACAGTAAGCACTATTCCTGTTGTCATCTGTTTAAAAACAACATTGAAATAACAAGGGGTACAGCAGTAAAGCTGCATAAGTTAGAACACACACACACACACACACACACACACACACACACACACACACACACACACTACAATATTACTGACCTCAGTGTCTCCAGTTTGCAGTTTGGACTCTGTAGAGCAGAGAGCAGCTTTTCTCCTGACTCCTGCAGGTCATTCTGACTCAGGTCCAGCTCTCTTAAGGGGGAGTTTGCAGACTGCAGAGCTGAGGCCACAATCTCCCAGGACTTCTCTGTTAGATTACAGCCAGCAAGTCTGCAAGAGAGACAAAAGAGTATAAAAGCTAATGTGTCATGTTTGAATCAGCAGGAGGAAAGAGAGAGGAAGAGACTATAACTGCCCCACATACAGTATGTGCCAGGAGGCCCCAAACACACAACACTACTAAGAGGGATAAGAGAAGAGAATAATATATGAGCTCCAGACACCAAGCACAGTTAATACTGTACTGTAATACTGATCGGTGTGATTACACCAGAGCTGCATGAACAGAAATCTGATTTATTTAGTTCAGAGTTCGATACATTGAGTATCATGTATCGATGTATGTGAGAAAAATTGTCTAAAACATTATTCACTATTGTCAGAAATGTATTTAGTTTTCATGACATACTACAGACAATTAGCCAACACACCAAATATCTTGCAGAAAACATGAGAGCTGTGCAGTGTGTGACTAATAATACCTGGAATACTGTGAAAAATGGACCTTGCGCCCCACTTCCACATGCAGGATGGTAATAACAGAAGAGACGACCACGTAGGAGTTCAATGCTGGTGCTGGTTTATTTACAGTGCGCCCAAAAGTGCGCCGGCAGATAACAAAAAAAAAAAAGAAAAACAAGCAAAAAAAAAAACCAAAATCCAACCAAGTGGTTATCAAAACAATAATAACAATATGTAATATGCGCAATAATAAGTGCTCCCCAGTAAGGTTCCCCAGTTGCCCCAGCCTTCAAAACCAAGACTGAAAAAGCCTCAACTTAAATAGAAGACTTAGATGACTTCTAAATGGGGTTCGTGTTCCCCGGGGAAAAGGGAAGTTTGGGGGACCAGGAAGTAAGTGTCATCAGTGTTTGTGTTTGCAAGTGAAATTAATAGACCAACAGCATACAATGGATTATGTAGCAATATCGGCGGGTACCTCACCGATCGCTGTTAAAAAGTGTGTTTACAAAAACGGAATCAGAACACGGTTGCCAGCACCGTGCATAATTGAAACCATTACTGGCTAGCATCTAAGTGTGTGTGTGCGAGTGTGCATGTGAGTGCGTGTAGGGAAACAGTCAGTTTAATTGTCGCAGGCAGGGTGAGCTGTGTTTGGGAAAAGGTGGGGCTGCCTTTTCACAAATACACGATTTAAAAACATAATTTATCATCTGTTAAAAATGGAGACATTTAATTTTGGAAAAGAGCTCTGAAGTATTTACAGTGATACTCACACAGCCTTTCTGCAGCATCTCACAGCTGGTATCAGTCTCCTCCGTCCCTCATCTGATGTTCTGTATTTCCTCAAGTCTAACTCATCCAGCACCTCCTCAGACATCAGAAGCATGTGGGCCAGTGCTGAACAGTGAGCAGGTGACAATTCACCTGAGAAACCACCTGCAGATGTCAGATATTTCTCAACTTCTTCATGTAGAGAGTGATAATTCATTTCATACAAGCAGTGGAAAAGATTAATGTATCTTTCAGGAGACGTGTCCTCCCTGTCAAGTCTCTTGATATAGTGACAGGTTTTCTCGATGCTCTCTGAGCTGCTGTGTGTGTTTGTCAGCAAGCCTTGTAAAAGGGCCTGATTACACTCCACTGAGATGCCTACAAGGAAGCGGAGGAAAAGGTCCAGGTGGCCATTCTTACTGTCCAAAGCCTTATTTATGGCTCCCTTCAACAGATCACTCAACTCATGACTGGAATAGCCCCTTCTTGCATATCTACTGGAATAGCTGCTTCTTCTGATAGTGAATGTTTTCAATACCTCCTTGTTTTCACTCTGATAGCAAACAAACACATGCAGTGCAGCAAGAAACTCCTGGATGCTCAGATGCACAAAGCAGTAGACCTTCTTGTGGTGAAACACACTTTCCTCCCTGAAGATCTCAGTGCACATGCCAGAGTACACTGAAGCTTCACTGACATCAATGCCACACTCTCTCAGGTCTTCCTCATAGAACATGAGATTGCCATTCTCCAGATGTTTGAAAGCCAGCTCTGCCAGTTTCAATATGACACCCTTATGTGATTCCAGTCTATCTGTCTCACTTTTATTTTGATACTTTTGGTTCTTCCTGGTGGTCTGGATGAGCAGGAAGTGAATGAACATCTCAGTCAGAGTTTTGGGGGCTTTCTTCCCATCATCCTGTTCCAGTATCTGCTGAAGGACAGTGGCTGAGATCCAACAGAAGACTGGCATGTGACACATGATGTGGAGGCTCCTGGCTGCCTTGATGTGTGAGATGATTCTGTTGGCTTGATCCTGATCACTGATCCTTTTCCTGAAGTACTCTTCCTTCTGTGGGTCATTAAATCCTCGTACTTCTGTCACCTGACTGATGCACTGTAAAGGGATCTGATGGGCTGCTGTTGGTCTGGAGGTTATCCAGATGTGAGCAGAGGGAAGCAGAGTTCCCTGAATGAGGCTCGTCATCAGCACATCCACTGAGGATGTTTGTGTCACATCAGACAATTCCTGATTCCCTTTGAAATTCAGTGGAAGTCGACTCTCATCCAGACCATCAAAGATGAACACAATGTGGCAGTCTTTGTATTCACCATCCTGTAGCTCCCTAAGCTCAGGGTGGAAGTCAAGCAGGAGCCTGTGAAGACTATACTGATCATGTCTGATCAAATTCAGCTCACGGAAAGGAAGCACAAACATGAAATCTACATCCTTGTTAGCTTTCTCTTCTGCCCAGTCAAGAATGAACTTCTGCACTGAGACAGTTTTTCCAATGCCAGCAATCCCCTTTGTCATGACAGTTCTGATGCATCTTGACTGTCTAGGTAAGGGCTTGAAGATGTCATTGCAGTTGATTGCTGTGACCTCCGTAATTTGTGGTCTGGATGCTGATTCTACCTGCCGAACTTCATGTTCATTATTCACCCCTTCACTCTCTCCCTCTGTGATGTAGAGCTCTGTGTAGATCTTGTTCAGGAGTGTCTGAGTCCCTGATTTTATGAGGCCTTCACATATGCTCTCAAACCTCCTCTTCATACTGGCCTTATGAGTCATCAGTACTCCATTGGGGACTAGAAAACAAACAAATAAGAACTGTCATGAGCACACACAGTTAGGTGAATACTGTGTTTTAGTTGTCCTTGATTGCTTTAGTGCAGCTATCACTTCAGAATCCACATTCAAATCAGTTAACACAAAGGCCTAAACAAAAACACTCCTCCCTTTCAAACAACACAATTGGTGGTCAGGTCAGTGAGTACTCTCTGTCACAAAGGAGGAAAAATACTAAACTTTGCTTTCAAAATAAACAAATTACACTTCAGGTTTTGCTATGTCTTAACCTGATTACTGAACCAGAATGTTACTACATTAATGTTATTCTTTCCTCCTGTCATTGATATGCAAGACCCATATTGACATTTGCACATTGCACTTTTGCTCTAAAACACAATTACAACTACCTCTAAATGCACAAAGCTGAAACACTCAGTCGAAGTCACTCATGCCTTGTCTGTCTTGTCATGCCCTGCTACATTAGTAGTGTACTTAGGGTACCCTATGTCTTGTCATACCTGTTATGTTAGGTAGTAGTACTAGGGAAAAGCCTTAAGCTACTTGCACTTATTTATTTATACAAACTAGGACTAGAATCGTCCTGTCTTGTTGTGAATCTGCACTTTACTGTTGTCCACGTACACGCATGGGATAGTGGGAAACGTAATTTCGATTCCTTTGCATGTCAAGTACACTTGAAGAAATTGACAATAAAAGCAACTTTGAACTTTGATAAGAAGCACGTTGAAAAAATATACTGTATAATATAATGTACTTCACACACCGACATAACATTCCAATTGTCATTGACCTTCCTTCTTCATCAAAACATGGATACTTTCATTCATCTATATGCTGTTAGCCTGTTTGATCCACCCTTGCATATAGCAAACCCCAAAGATGAAGAAAGATTGCTGATTGACAAATGATGGAGGAGGAGATTTACACAGTGACATTAGTAATTCATATGTCTGCAGACAATATCTTTTTGGTTGTGAATAGATGCTTTCCATATAGATGTGGTTGAAGCTAGTAATGTGTGTAGGAAAATAAGTTATATGCTAGAAATCGTCAAAAGAGAATAGTAATGTGATACAAATGTATGCAATGTGTAAAGGGGAAAGACAACCAACCAAGCAGAATATGGTTAGGAATGTGGGTAACAGAAATTGCTGGTGAAAACCAGATAGACATCTGTCTCCACCGGGAATTTAGAAGAAGTGGATGATCAGAACAACAGAAGGGCAAGAGGTCAAATTCCTAAGAAAGGGCAGTGGGGTCTGCAATCTGTTTTACATGTGTTGTGTATTGAGGGGGTATAACATCTCCAAGAAGAGGGGCTAGTTACTCAGAACACCTTGTGTAGGTTTTGTGTGGGTAACTTGTCTCCAGCATCGTGATTAAAGACTCCAGTGATCTACCAAGTTACCTGCCTCGAATTTTTGACCATAAATGTAAGGATGAGGATCAAGTGGATCCCAGTTTCACTAAGGGCTTCTTAGCAATCAAGAAAAACTGTAAGCTAAAATATCAAAACACTCTAGGTTACATTTCATAATGAATCTTAAACTCTTTTCTATTTTTTTTTCTCCTGAGTCTGCTGGCAGCCGTTTTTAAGTAAAGCTGCTCTGACTTTAAGACTCACTTTTTGGTTTGGCCCCTTTGACTGGAGGCTGGAGAAGGTTTTCAGTATCGATTGTCTCTTTGCACAGGGGGCAGCTGTAGTCTCCTGATGGACCAGACTGACTCCAGTAGCTGCTGATGCACTGCCTGCCAAATCTGTGTCCACAGGAGGTGATGACTGGGTCCCTCAGTAGCTGATTACACACTCCACACCTGGACTTATCCTGGGTTGGATTCATCCTCAAATCTCTGTAGAACATTGCAGATATCAGGAACAAACCTCTAAAGAAACATTGCACAAAGGCTACAAATTATCCAGGGACTTCCTGTCTTTCTCTCTCTCTATGCTGCTCTCCCACTCACTCACACACACACACACACACACACACACACACACACACACACACACAGTAAAATCATGCACAGATTCCAAACACACAAATGTGTTGTGAGAAGGACGATCATGGGGATAAAGAAGTATGTTCAGGAGTGTTCCAGTCCCTGACCTTACGATGCCTTCAGATTTGCTCTCCAACATCTTCATACTGCCTGTATTGGACAACACTGCTCTGTTCAGGACCTGGTCTTCTGTTTGGTAATAAACAAATGAACAAAGATAAGAGCATTATTCATTTGCTGATTGGTCAGTGCATCTTAAAACACAGTTTATGCCAAACAGCATTGGATGATGAATTGCCATGTTGTGCAGCATTTTTTTAAAATAAATGCCCTTTCTTTATCCACACACAAGCCCCATAATTTGAAACAGATCTGACTGAAATACTTGAAGACCCACCTGCTAGTTTGGCCCTTTTGATTGGAGCATGTTCAGCCTGGATATGGGTGCTGCCTCCCATGACTGTGTGCTCATCTAAGAGAGGCTGTGGAGAGATCTGGGCCATGTGGATGTGTGGGTGATGAGGGTGCTGTATGAGTGGCTTTGGAGAATGCTGCCCCAACTCTGAGTCTGAGAGTAGGGGATGCTGCCCCAACTCTGAGTCTGAGAGTAGGGGATACTGTCCCAAATATGTGTGTGGGTATGGAGGAACTTGGCCCATGGTAGTAGGTAGGTTTAGTTGAAGTGCCATTTCACTTGGTTGGTATGATAAAGGTTGTGCCGTGGCTGTAGGTTGGTATAATGAAGGTTGTGCCATGATTGTATCATGATTTAGAGGGGGTTGTGTTCTAGGTCTCTTTCCACACTGGGGACAGCTGGAGTCTCCTGATGGACCAGACTGGCTCCAGTAGCTGCTGATGCACTGCCTGCAGAAACTGTGTCCACAGGAGGTGATGACTGGGTCCCTCAGTAGCTGCTCACACACTCCACACCTGGACTGATCCTGGGTCAGGGTATGCCTATACTCCATACAGAGACAACAATAATGCACAAAGACACACAAGATTCACTACATCCTTACATCCAACATGAAAAAATAACACACATATTTTCAAATATAGTAACACCAACATTCACAATCAAAAGCACCACAGTGGAAGGGCAGAGAAACACATAACTTCTGTGAATCCTTTTTGAAGTGACACAGTCCATATCTTGCTTTTTATAACCATCTCTACGAGCAATTTCCCACAGTTCAACTCACCTCAACCCTATTTTACTCAGATTTGATATTGTGTTTAAAAAGCAAAAAAAGGTATCTTAAGAAAACATGAATAAAATGTGAATAAAACATATTAATGCGCTCATTATTTACCTCAGCCATTATGTTGTGCACACTGAAAAACATAACTGCTCAGGGCTTGTTCAGAAAGTTAACATGACGACCACTGAGTAATCTCTTTTTATTATTGCTTAAGCTGGGGTAGATTTGTACAAGGAATGAACATGCAAAGCAAACATTTTAAGAGTTAAAAACATTCAGAAAGCACCGTAAGACAAAGTTGAGAGGCATTCAGTTAATCAGTTAAGTCTAAAGCCAGTTACTGAACAAGTATCCAGCACATCTGTAATAGAACTACAAATGATATTACTAGGAATATATAAACAATAAAATAACCATTATACAATACAATGTATATACATACATTATACATGATCCATTATACAATACTAAAGTTGGATACTAAATATACTAAAGATGGGCACTGGAGACACTAGTCTGTGTGTCTGTGGTCTGGGTACGTAAAGAGACACAACCAATAGATTTATTTCAGATTTCTTCTCTCTCTCTCTCTCTCTCAAGCATACAAGCTTATCTCTCAAGCCCACATCTTACTGTGGTGGTCCACTGCTGAAATCTGGTTGCTGTCCCATGGACCAGTCACTGTCATAGACACACCACTGGGCGCTGGAGACACTGGTCTGTGTGTCTAGTCTGGGTACATAATGAGAGACACAACCAATAGATTTATTTCAGGTTTCTCTCTCTCTCTCTCTCTCTCTCTCTCTCTCTCTCAAGCAAACTAGCTTATATCTTACTTTGGATGAGACTGTGGTGGTCCACTGCTGAAATTTGGTCGCTGTCCCATGGACCTGTCACTCTTCATAGACACAACACTGGGCACTGGAGACACTAGTCTGTGTGTCTGTGGTCTGGGTACGTAAAGAGACACAACCAATAGATTTATTTCAGATTTCTTCTCTCTCTCTCTCTCTCTCTCTCTCTCTCCCTCTCTCACCTTCTCTCTCTACAAGCAAACTATCTTATATCTTACTTTGGATGAGACTGTGGTCCACTGCTGAAATTTGGTCGCTGTCCCATGGACTCGTCACTCTTCATAGACACATCACTGGGCACTGGAGACACTGGTCTGTGTGTCTGTGGTCTGGGTACATGAATAGACACAACCAATAAATTAGATGCTCTCTCAGGTCCAGGTAATAGGTGGACACAAAGGTTGAATCCCAACCCAGACCTAGAACACCATACAATAAATCTGCATACTGATTATCTGTCATCTATGTGATATTTCCGCATGACACAAATGACAGATTCCCAGCTGTTTTGTCCAGAACTCTGGCTGACTCAGTCGGCTCTGATCACTCACCACCTGCAGCAGCAACAGCAGCACTCACCACAGCAGCAATATAACAATATGACAGTCTCTGCTTAAGTCAGGTAGCTTCAACTTATGAGCAAATCATTGTCATCATTAAACGCATTCATACTGAACATGCACCATACCTGAAGGAGGTGTGAACCTTAATTTGTCATGCAACCGTGGGCGTCACTGACAATCAAACAAGAACTCATATCTTAACCTGGAGAAAAAATGAAACTGAACTTGTTACACTAAGTGGGTCAGAGCCGCTCAAAAATTAAATGTAGGCCTATTTCCCTTTTCCCATGGATATGGAATACAATCTTTAATCCAAACTTAATTATTCAAACTAAATTTCTATATTGTAGGTCTACTTTATGCACAAGCTTTGAATTATTTTGGGCAATTCCGCAGAAAGTGGACTGTTTGTCATTTTCATTCCCAAATAAAATGCCACATATTTGTATGATGATATATGACATTTGAGGATTTGCTGATTCAGCTGTGCTAACATATAAAAGTAATGTGCTTGCTCACTGTCACATCCATAATGTGGAATTGCCCATTTTCAGTTTGCATGACTAAACACACACAGGGTATTACCAATTGCAGAATGCATAGCACTTGCCTTTCCAAGTTTTACAAAAGTCAGACAAACAGAAAACTAACAGGAAGATATTTGTGCAAAAACTTCAAAACTGTACATAATTCTGTTCATTGCTGTATTTGGATTGATTGACCAAAGTCTGTCATTGCTCAAATCAGAGAAAATATGGAATGTGGATATTTGAATCAGATTGCAGTTATCCACTGTTGAAATTTGGACACTGTCCTATGTGACTGGGTCCCCATGTGGAGTGGTTGTAAAGAAGTTCATAAAAAACAACTTTATTTTTTCATAGAAATCACCCTGATTTTCCTCAAATTATATGATGACATCATCTGTATCTGTGTGGACTTAAATGATCTCACCCTGCACTGAGGGGCACATGTTCTGGGCTGACCCACTGATATCCATCGATAGCATGCTCCTCATTCTTCAGGGACTCCTGGCTGGACAAAGCAAATGCTGCTCTGCCTGTCTGATGGCCACCAATAGCATCCTCATCATCTTGAGGCTTGTCCATCCTAATATATCATTCAATCAATAAACACAGGCAGGAAGACAAAGAAAGAAAGAAAGAAAGAATGAAAGAAAGAAAGAAAGAAAGAAAGGACCCCCTACCACATGCACAAAAACAATTCACATCATTTTACACCAGTAACAGTCGATGGGCACGAAAGAGATACTGCCAACTGAATGCACAACATTTTCCACAAGAGTCTGCTTGAAGACAGTCTGTGGCACACAGACCCATTAAGGTATCTGTCCAGCTATGTTCTTATTCCTCTGTGTAGCTGGCTAAAATCCTATGGTACCTTGTGTGAAATAAGGAGAGATGCAGCAGACTAACCCCTCTGGACAGGACAATTCAATATGAGGCACTATTCCTGCTGGCCAACTCTTGCACATCACTTGGAAATTTGGGAAAGGTTTTGCCATTTCTTATTTCATCTCTGGAGAAATGTCCCTCTATTATTGTTTTTAGGGAACAAGTACTTTGAGACAAGAAGTTTTCCTCTATGTGCGCTTCTGAAACGGTATACCTATCATAGGCCTATCATAGGCCAGACAGGAAAACTCGGCCTCCTCATTTTTGTCCTATCAGAAGTTTCTTCTTTAGTCTTAGTCTTCTTCGTTTAACTTTACTGTTGACTGTAGCAAGAAATGCAGTCTAACACTCCCAAATTTTACAGCCTCTCTTTTACAAGTGTCATCGTCTTAAAGTTGATGGCTCGTTTGTTGACTGATCAAAAGTAGCCTTATTATCTATTCTAACATCGCTATCTATTCTAGCTAATTTATACACAGGGAGATAATCACAGCCTACTATACTATTTGACACAAGCCAACGAAATTAAGAACTGCGTAATGAAAAAGTAACCTAAGGCCACATTCCTTAAGTAGGCTAGGCCATCAACTTCATTTCGTCACCACCTGATACCTCTGTTACCTTGCTAATTGTGGTGTATAGACTATTCAGTTCACAAAAAAATGTAACGTAATCCACCACCGAAGATTAGCCCGCGGCCACAAGCCTAAATTTCACTAACTATGTATACTTACATAAAACAATGGAAAAATTCTTCGACGCAACCGGTCCACAGTAAAGAACAAGGTCGCTTCAAATTACTTTCGTTTTCACCTGTTCCGCGTGGATCACGTGAAAGCCTGTATACGGCGCGCACGAGGTGTCCAAGAGCGCACCGCGTTTATTTAAAAAGATACATTACACATTCTTACCAAGTGTTCGAGAAAGCCTGCTTGGAATAAAACACGAATGAACTTCTCATTTTTGAATAGACACGAATGAACTTCTTTATCGCTATTCTTCAGAGGCCGTTTATTGTAAATATTTCTGCATAAATGATCCATGAAAGCATGGGTGTAATTTGCACTGTAAAAATCTTAATTTCACTTACTTTGCACTTTGTGTGCAAAATGTGAAAATGTGAAAATGTGAAGTGAAAATGTGGAGTGGAACATATGGAGGTGTGTGAGTGTGTCAGAGGAGACGCTGTAGAAGGACAGAGTGTCTGCTGTCCAGTCCAGGTACGCTCCTACTCTGCTGGAGCAGGAGGAGGTGGCAGGTATGGCAGTTTGCTTATTATTGTGACAGGCACTTTGTTACCAGAACATTCCAGACTCCAGGACTTGGCCTTAGATCCAAACAAACTGTCCTTCCCATCCCCTTTCCTCTGGATGCTTTTATATTGCTCTACAAAGCCAATCCACCTACCACTCCACTCAGCATCCCAGTAGCAGTGTCCAGACAGACCCTCTCTACAAAGCACCTGAGACCAGGAGCCAAAACTCTCTGAGTGCTCAGGATATGACTGATCTTCCCCCTCCCATGTCACCCTTCTGCTCTCCATAGAGAGAGAGACGACTGCATGCTGTATTTGGGTCCAGTGTGAGGTCACAGGGGTCTTCACCAAAATACAAGAGGAGAGGAGAGAGAATCGTCTTTATAACACTGAGTAAGAACACTGTGACACACGCACAGACACACGCACACACGCACAAACACTCAGACAGTATGCAGGTAATGACTCCATGCCTCCACTCCACTCCACATGTCTATTTTGTTTTTCATTGTTGTTTCTGGGCTTAGGAAAAATGCCCGTGATTTCTCTCTCTCTCTCTCTCTCTCTCTCTGAGCGCATGTGCGGAGTGAGTGGGCGTAGCCGGAGTGCTGTGAGTGAGTGTGGAACTGTGGCCGCGGTGCCAGGAACGAGTGTTCTTTCTAAATCTCTATCTCTTACTTTAACTTTCTTTCTTTTTTTCTATTTATCTATCAACTTGTGCTGAACGCCTCAAACGTTCTGTTGGGTTGGTTCTTCGTGCTACAAACGGGGGGTTTCCCCTAAAGCGACTGCCTCCAGTCTTTGTTGTGCTGGAACTATGGCAGATAGTTTTGAAAAACTTACTCGGCGTCATGCTGTTAAAATAGCATCGATAGCCAGTATTGAAGATTGTAGTTTGGCGGCTGGTGACGTTGTTGGTCATGAGAACATTATTTCAGCGTCCCGCATGAATAATGCGATTGTCATGTTCTTAACATCGATTGAACTTGCCAATTTGTTGACTGAGAATGGCGTGGTGATAGATGGCGTCTTTACATCTGTTGTACCTCTTTCTGTGCCATCTAAGAAAGTGATTTTGTCAAATGTTCCCCCTTTCATTTCCGACGAAGTTTTAGAACAAACACTGCTCCGCTATGGCAAGTTGGTTTCAACAATCCAAAAAATTCCGATAGCAAGTAAATCGCCGTTGTTGAAGCATATTGTGTCTTTCAGGCGTTTTGTTTTTATGATACTCAAGGATAACAGAAATGATTTGGATCTGACAATTAATTTGAGTTTTGACAACTTTAATCACGTCATCTATGCAACAACTAGCGTTATGAAATGCTTTGGTTGTGGGCAAACAGGGCATCTTGTACGTGCCTGTCCTGAGAAAAGGGATGACCCTAACAAAAATGGTAATCGGGAGAATGACGATGGATCTATGGGCGATGTGGGTGAGGGAGCAACTAAAGCCAATGAGGCCAGTGCAACCACTGAGGGGGAGGCAGCTGCTGGTGTTAGTGTGCCTATGACTCGGACGCGTCCTCCCCAGGAACAAAATGCAGCACCCGAGTCTGACCAAGTACATGAGAAAATTCATAATGATAAATCTATGGATGGGGAGGGTGATACCACACCTTTGGGGGAGATAATTACCGAGTCGCAAAATTGTCAGGGTAGCAATGATGATGCCACTAATGGGGAGGAGGTTCCCACTTGTATGGATGATTTAGAAACTTCTGTATTGGAGGAGGGTGAAAAGGAATTCCAGGTATTGTCAAAAAAGGCAAAAGAAAGCGCCGCAATCAAAGAACAAAGCGACAATGACAGTGGAAGTGAATTGTCTGACTGTAATATTACCTGCAGCTTAACTTCACTGATCAAGAGGGCTATCGTCTCAGGAAAATTCTTACAAAGCTCAATGTTTTACTGAATGGCAAGGATGATTAATGTTGATATTTTTGTTTTTACATTGGTCTTAAGATGGATAATAGTACAGGCATGTATTTATTTTTTTTCCTTTGTCTTTCTTACGATGGGTGAAATTTGTGTTGCCTCCATAAATGTAAATGGCGCTAGGGAAAGAACTAAGAGAGTCGCTGTGTTTGAGACTATCAAACAAAATAAATTTGATGTCCTTTTTGCGCAAGAAACCCATAGTGATACCGCCAATGCAGCTGTTTGGGCTCAGGAGTTTGAGGGTTTGTCCGTTTTAAGTCATGGTACCTCAAATAGCGGTGGGATTGCCATTTTATTTTCTAAATCTTTTATTCCCATCACTTATGATGTTGAAATTATGAAGGGTAGACTTTTAAAAGTCAGAGCCCAGTTTGAAAATCGTTTTTTTGTGTTTATTTGTATGTATGCGCCCACCCTTGCAACGGACAGAATGCTGTTTTTAAATACTTTAAGTCATGTTTTAGGAAATTGTTGTTCTGAGGATATTCTAATTCCTGGAGGAGATTTCAACTGTACCGCACATAATATTGACAGAAATCATGTTGAGCCACACATGCCCTCTAGGAGACGACTGCTTGAAATTATAAATTCAAACAATCTTAGCGACATTTGGAGAAACTTTCATGGTGGGCAGAGGCAACATACCTGGGTACATTCTTATAATAATTCTTTTTCTTTAGCAAGACTTGACAGATTTTATGGTTTTAAGCATCAGCTTAGCCTATTCAAAAGATGTGCTATATTTCCAGTTGGATTCTCAGACCATAGTTTGGTTTCATGTTCTTTATTTTTAGAGTCTATTAAACCAAAAAGTGCCTATTGGCACTTTAACACAAATTTGTTGTCTGATGGTCATTTTAGAGATGTCTTCCTTTTTTTCTGGAAGGAATTCAGAACTACAAAAGACAGTTACAATTCTCTACAGCAATGGTGGGATTGTGCCAAAATACAAATAAAACAACTCTGCCAGGAGTATACGGCCAATGTCACAAAGATTATAACACATTCCATGAGAAAATTGGAGGAGGAAATAATTAATCTTCAAAATCAGTCTGAACAAGCTGGAAATCAGGCTTCTACTGAAGTCCTCAAAATCAAAAAGAAAACGTTGGCTGATTTTTTAGGGTTGAGGGCACAGGGAGCTCTGGTCAGGTCCCGCTTTCAAAGTGTGGAGTTGATGGATGTACCGTCAAAAAAATGTTTTAACCTGGAATGTAAGAATGGCCAGAGGAAATTTATTCATGCCTTGAGGTCTGAGGATGGTAAAATCTTATTTGATTCTGCCGAAATTCGTGATAGAGCAGTTAATTTTTATAGGGAGCTTTACAAGTGTGAAATTTCACAAGATCAGGTGACTGATGAGGCTTTTCTTTGTGATCTACCTAAGGTCTCCGAAGAGGCAAATGAGACCCTCGGAAGGGCGTTGACCCTAGAGGAGCTGGAGAGGGCCCTCCAGAGTATGGAGAGTGGCAAAGCACCTGGGGTGGATGGCCTGCCTGTAGACTTTTATAAGTCTTTTTGGCCTGAGCTGGGCACAGATGTGCTTACTGTTCTGAGTGACAGTATGGCCAGGGGTAAGCTGCCACTGAGCTGCCGTAGAGCAGTGCTCACTTTGCTGCCTAAAAAGGGTGACCTTACGGACATAAGATCATGGAGTCCAGTGTCAGTCCTCTGTTCTGAATATAAACTGCTCTCTAAAGTTCTAGCAAATAGGCTGGGGGAGGTTTTGGAGCAGGTAATCCACCCTGATCTGAACCTACTGTGTGCCAGGCAGGTTAATTCACAATAATATCTCCTTCATTAGAGATGTGTTTTATATCAGCAAACTGTTCAGCCTTGATTTTGGTGTGGTCTCAATTGACCAGGAAAAGGCTTTGACAGGGTCGAACACAGTTACTTGTGGACTACCTTGTCAGCCTTTGGTTTTAGCCCAGTTTTTATTCATATGATTAAAGCTTTGTATTGTGACATTGAAAGTATGCTCAAAGTTAATGGTGACTTGTGTGCTCCTTTTAAAGTAAACAGAGGTGTTCGTCAAGGATGTCCCTTGTCGGGCATGTTATACAGTTTGGCCATTGAGCCTCTCCTTGCAAGGCTGAGGAGGGACATTGTGGGAGTGAGCATCCCTGATTGCAATGAAGTTTTTAAATTGTCTGCATATGCTGACGACGTGGCAGTCCTTGTTAACAGTCAGAGAGATGTTGATGAACTTTTAAGAATCTGTGATGAGTTTAAAGCTGCTTCTTCTGCTAATGTGAATTGGGCAAAAAGCACAGCTCTGCTGGTGGGAAATTGGGTGAATGGTGAACCTTCTCTCCCTGATGGTTTATCCTGGAACAGCGGTGGTTTTAAATACCTGGGTGTATTCCTAGGGGATGATGGTTTTATTCAAAAGAATTTTGAAGGGGTGGTTGAAAAAGTTAAAGGTCATTTGCAGAAATGGAAGTTTTTATTTGGCCTTACCTCTTACAAAGGGCGTGTTCTTATCATTAACAACCTGGTGGCATCCACTCTCTGGCATCGCCTGGCCTGTGTAGACCCCCCTTCAAACCTGCTGGCGAAGATTCAGTCTACTCTGGTTGATTTTTTCTGGGACAATTTGCACTGGGTACCACAGAGCATTCTTTACCTACCTAAGGAGGATGGTGGACATGGACTTGTTCATCTACAGAGCCGAACTGCTGCTTTTTGTCTGCAGTTTATACAGCGCCTTCTCACAAGTTCAGTGGATTCTAGCTGGAAAGCTGCATCTTGTTGCATTTTAAAACATTTTGGGGGGCTGGGGATGGACAGACCTTTGTTTTGGTTAAACTCCAATAATTTTAATCTTAACTTGTTTCCTGTTTTTTATAAGAACCTGTTCAAAGTCTGGTCTCTATTTATAGTTCAACGCACAAAGTTGGCAAGGTCACTTTTCTGGCTGTTAAATGAGCCTCTGATTTGTGGTTCCTCTCTTGACGTGTCTCAAGAATTTTCCCTGGTACCTACCTCTAAGTTCATCACCTCAGGCCTTACAACACTTTACGACTTAGTAGAGATTGTTGGTGCCAATTTAAACAACGGCCCTGCTCTAGCTCATCATTTAGGTGTAAGGTCCAACCGGATAGTTGATCAGCTACTGGGAAAATGGCGGTCTCTTTTATCTGGGGAAGAGATGCAAATACTGGGGGACTTTTGGCGGGGAGAGTGTAGTCCCAACGACCAAGACCCTTTTCCTAGTCTTACTCTGCTCCCAGATTTTTCAGGGTGTACAGGTTCCTACCTGTGTTCACTGAGTTTAGGATTTCTGGGTTCTAATGACGCAACTGGCAAATCATTATACAAACTGTGTGTGTTATCTTTAAATAAAAGGTCGTTGGACAAGAGGGTGGACACACCCTGGCGTCAGGTTTTGCAATTAGAAGGTAATGTCAAACCACAATGGCGAGCTCTGTACAAGTCACCACTAACTAAAAAAGCTGGCGATTTACAATGGCGTATTCTGCATGGTGCTATAGCAGTAAATGCTTTTATTTCTGTTTTGAATCCAAGTGTGGATGAAGGGTGCCCTTTTTGCTCCTTGAGGGAGACTGTATTCCATGCTTTTATGCACTGTCAGAGGCTAAGACCTCTTCATGCTTTGATGCAGAGACTTTTTGTAAAGTTTAATGAAAGTTTCTCTTTGGAGAGTTTTATTCTTGGTTTTAAATATGTACAAAAGCATTGTTTCAAATGTCAGCTCCTAAACTTTTTGCTTGGGCAAGCGAAAATGGCGATATATGTTAGTCATAAAACAAAAGCGGAACAGGATGTGGATGTTGATATCTTGGGGATGTTGTTTACTCTTGTAAAATGTCGTATTTTGATTGACTTTCATTTTTACAAATCTTTGAAGACGCTTGATGTTTTTGTGGATAGATGGTGCTACAACAACGTGTTGTGTTCTGTTGAAAACAACAAGCTGCTATTTACACATTTTTTTCTTAATTGTTTCTGTTTTCTTTTACCTTTTTTTAATGTGACAAGTTGACATGGTTGTATTTCTAAGTTTTGTAATAAAGCGTTTTTGAAAATTCAATTCTCTCTCTCTCTCACACACACACACACACACACACACACAGACACAAACACCTTGACACTTCCTTGTAACACATCAAGATTTTTTATTTTATTACATGGATGAAAAGCTCCACTAACAATACAAACCCAGGTAAACACTCAGCACTCACCTGAAAGTCTCTACTTTACAGTTGGGATCGTTCAGTCTTATTGTAAGCTCTTTGACACCTGAGTCTCACCTAAATGACTGTAGGAGGGGTTTGATTACACACACACACACACACACACACCTTTACACTTCCACTTTCTATCCTGTTCCCTGCTGCTATATCCTGCAAATGAAAAATCTTGCTGGCAAAATTAGTAAAGTAAGTAAATGAATTAATTCTAATTTGGTCTATATGTATGAATATGTGCAAACATCTCTTTTTCTAAGAGCTCATAGTTCTCTGACTAAGTCTCTGACACAAAGAATTCAATCACCATACACTCCTTGAGACATTCACAACAGGGAGCATTCTGTGGAGCCCTTTCTCTGAACTCAGGTATTTCTTCAGATCAAACTCAGCAGCAGATAAGGGGATTTATTGCACACATAGGGATATTTCAGGCGTATTTCAAAGTTTATTATACTAATAGTATACTAATATTAAAAAAGGCAACTTCAATCTGTGACTCGTGTGCCATAGTGAAGAGAAAAAAAGGTAACCTAGGCTACGAAGTGGACTCTCAAAACTTGATGGATATGATTTGACTTGACACTTTGTTGACATGACTATGAAATCAGAACGACACAACGACACTGATATGTTATTAAAATAAAATTAAAATAGAAATTGAGATCAGTAGGGGCCCCAGAGACAACAGGTTGTTCACTCTGCTTCACCCCCCTAGTCTATACCATTTCCCCCACCCCTCCATTTAGCATTGCAACAGGTGAAATCTCTTTGTGGAGAGCTTCACTTGACACAGTACTAGACCTATGGATTTTTGGATTCCAAGATATGTCAGATGTGTAAATGTGTAAATTAGGCATTATTCTGCTAATTATTTCTTGGCATACAGGTCAGGTGTGTAGAAATCTGAGAAAGCTGGACCACTGGAAGTTAGAACAGAAGCTACTATTATCTGGTTCATTTGGTTTGTGTGTGTGAGATTTCCTGCTCAGTGTAGTAAAAGGAAACATCCAACTTCCCCCAAATTAGTGAAAGGGGCAACCGGGCCACAGGTCAGAGGGGATCATGGCAGGAGTCCTAGCAATGAAATCATGTAAGCCTGGCGTTCAGCATAATCTTTCACTGTCTGAAATTGAGTGAAAATGTCTGACTGAGCATCAGCTGGGCTGGGATATATGTCCCCTTATGTCCCCTTACCTCCTGCATAAATGTCTGTCCGTGTGTGTGAGTATGTGTGTGTGGCGTCTGACTGAGGATCAGCTGGTCAGCAGGGGTGTGTGTGTCCCGGGCTTTGCACAATACTGAGGGCTCAAAGGGCTCAGGCTGTACAGTGTGTGTGGCCAAGACAGCCTTAAGCTGTGCTCCACCTGACTGAGCCTTCATGCTCCTCCTGAGGTGTTCAGTGAGTGGGGACAGTGCATGAGGGCTCTAGCGTGTGCTGGGGGTGGCTGGAGGCCCTGCTGGGCTGTGCAGAGTGGAGTGGACTGGAGTCTCCTCAGGACCTCAGCCAGGGCTGGACACTGGGGGAATGTCCTAGTCCTGCATCTGGAAGGCGTGCTGCTGCCTTACCCATGGGCCTCAGTGACTGGAGCCTCTGGGGGCACTCAGCTCTGACCTCTGACCTCTGAACCCAGCATAGTAGACTTCTATGGAGGGTGTGCTGCAGCCTTAGACAAGGTTTGGGCTTGGACTCAACTCTGACCTCTGAACTCTGACCCTGGTGTAATAGATGCCCTGGTGAATCTTCCTCTTCATCCTTCCACACTGTAGTCAGGAGCTCCTTCTCTATCTGGGCTTTAGTTCTGTTAGTTCTGTTCAGCTACAGCAAGAAGCAAAACCCAGAAGCATTTTGGGTGCAGTGTCAGTTTATCAGCAGCACATCTTGGGCACAAGCTTATTATTCTCAATCCACATTGTGTTTGTTGAGAACATTATTAGTGAAAAAGTCCATTTGTTTAAGGCCTGTCTTTCACCCACTCTGCTTGACAGATGAGACAGCCAATGAACATGAAGACTTGGCTGCTAAACCCAGTGCCAGTAAGGAGGAGAATAAAGGAGATGGGGATGTTGGTCCTGGTCCAAGTGTCACAGCACAAGTTGTTATGGTTTAAAAATATATAATAAAAATTATACTTCATCTGAATACCTGCACTGGCTGCATTGTATGAAATATTAGGAATTTATGTTACATTTGTGATTGGTGGGCATGGTGGAGCAGTGGTTATGTTGCTTGACTGACTATTGGGTGACCCATGTGTAATTCACAAACCCCATATAACATGTCTGTGGCGTTTTAGATAAAGCCATCTGCTAAATACCAGTTAACTTTACTTCACTTTATATAACTGTGAATATATTATTTTCATAACTTTAGTTTACCTGCATTGGCTGCATTCTATGAAATGTTTGATGTTTGAAATGTTTAATTGTGAATATGTTTTTCATCACTGTTTACTACAGAGATTTGCCAGGTCAGATGTGCTGAAACTCCACAAGAAATTGCATACAGGGGAGGAGTCCTACTGCCTGCACTGCCTGTGCCAAGACATTCACCCACCAGACAATGACACGGGCACCAAAGCCCACCACTGCATGCAGTGCAGTCAGAGTTCTGCTACAGGCAGTGAGCTCACCACGCACCAAAGAGCACACAGCAGCGTGCACCCTTACTACCTCACCTCACCTACTGTGGGAAGGGCTTGACACAAGTGAGCACACTGCACCTACTGTGGAAAGGGCTTCACAAAAGTGAGCATTTGAGAGTGCACACGGGCAAAAAGCTCTACCACTGCTCCGAGTGTGACCAGAAGTTTGTCTTCTCACATGGCCTGGTCCTGCACATGAGAAGTCACACTGGGGAGAAGCCGTATTACTGCAGCAAATGTGGTTACAGCTGTGTGATGGCAGGCGCTCTTAAAAACACATCAGAGAACACACACAGGAGAGAGAGAGAGCCTATCACTGCTCAGAGTGTAGGAAGAGCTAACTAGCACATCAGCCCTCAAAGTGGACACCAGAATCCACACAGGAGAGAAGCCATACCTGTGTAGTGAGTGTGGCAAGTCTTTCACTCAGGCAGGAAACCTTAGGACACACAAGAGACCATTAAGGCACTGGGGGAAGAAGACCACATGGAAGCGTACATGGAACGCCAAAGCTACACTACGCAATTATTTTATTTATATATATATATATATATATATATATATATATATATATTTTATGTTAGTTTATGTTAGTTTCTTAACTATAGGCTGATACTTTGTCTCTATGATTGCAGGCAAGCTGTTCTGCTGTTATGGAAGCTGGATAGATTGAAAATCATTGACATATTTAATAGTATTCAAGCTTATCTCAAGCTTCCTGCTAGACATAGGCTACAGTGTCCCAAATGAACAGGTGCAAAGGGAGTGTCCCAAATTCATGAGGTTCTACTGAAGACTGTTGTGTTGTTTGCAGCAATAATCTATATCTTCTTTTATCTCTTCAGTGGCACCAAACACCCAGTGGCCTTGGTTAAATTCGGCCCTGGAAGATTACTTTTTTTTTTGCACAGTCGCCACACAACAAAGATGACTAATTTAGCAGGGGCATTTTAATAGTTATTATTGATATTATAAAGTACCCAGCGTCAAACTATACATGTGATTGCTTAATGTTTTGCACAAAATCATTAGAATATGGTAGAAAACCCAACAGTGAATTTGGGCCACTAAACTGCATGTATACTCTGGTGATGTTTATGTTTTATTAAGTTTTAGGTGTCACCATCCACTGTGTTCCTAACAGACGCCTCCAACATGGCAGTGTTCCCTTCAGGCAACGGCTATTTTGTCACAGTAGATTTGATGCCCCGAGCACAATATGAGGTGCATGGGGCATCCTCTGAAGTCCTGCAGTCCAGTGTCTTCTTCATCATTTTCCGCTGTTCAAACACCACATGTGAAAAAAATACTGACTCCTAACAGGCCATTTTAGATGAATGATGGAGCCTTCTCTAAATTGTCCATGATATGCAGCCCATATGATTATAGATGCAGACTTTTGAACTGAGCACATATAGAAACCTTAACTTTATGATCCCTTTACTCTGTAACCTAGAACACAAAAATGTAATTATTTCCAAAAGAAATGCCCCATTTTGATTACTCTAAACAGGACACCTTCAGCACAGGTAAGACTGCTGCACCCATGTATCATACATAAACCTGTCATTTGCATGGGATAGTTTTCATAGACAGGCCTTAATCTACGCTTCCCTGAGCCCAGGCAAGGAAGAGGAAAGAAGAGGAAAGAAGCACAGACAGAAAAGTCCACCGTCCACCACTGAAAATGGTTAGGTGATGCTTTGCTTTCTCTGCCACAGAAACTTGTAGCATGTGAAGGGGAAGATTGATTCATTCATACATTTGAGAATCCTAAGAGAAAATATTTAGCCATTTATAACAGTAGATACAAATCTAAAGTAAGTGAACTGGAGGCTATCAAAGTATGCTGTAATATTCTTTAGGAGCCGTCCCACACCTGTTGTGTGGGTATCAGTACACACCACGTCCAAAACACACATGCCATGCATACACTGCAGTAGTCATTTGAAGAGGCATTTTGGCTGCTAAGTATATTGCTCAGAGAGTACTAGTATTCACATTTTGCTGAAAAATGAAAGTCTAGTCATGTTCATGTATACATGGAACATGGTTACAGGATAAGGACTTGTGTCAGTCACTGCAGTGTATCTATGGCAGCCTTACTGTGCTCTCTCTCTCTTTAAAGTGAATAACTGTTTACCTGCTGCCCCAATGGCTCACTATGAATAAAGAGAATTAATGAAACGCCATTATCCATACAGCAATGCTTTCGTTTGACTATTTTAAAGCAGAAAACATACACATCAGCATGTGACTGGTGTTGAAGAGCACAGGTGTGTGGATTTAATCTGTCCCTGTTTCTTTTCCAGCTCATGTGGCCTACAGACCAAGAAGAGCAGGAGCAAGAATCAGGCTTTGATCTCAAAATACTGACAGCCTGTATAAACCCAGACAACTCTGACAGGTGTCAGTGAGCAGATGGACAAGGTCAGTAATAGACTAACAGACTGAGTGGGGATGATAGAGAGTGGGGATGATTTGAAGTGATAGACTCCAGAACAGATTGAGTGGGGATGATAGAGACTGGGGATCATTTGAAGTGATAGACTCCAGAACAGTTTAAGTAGGGATGATAGAGACTGGGGATCATTTGAAGTGATAGACTCCAGAACAGTTTAAGTAGTGATTATAGAGACTGGGGATCAATTGAAGTTATAGACTCCAGAACAGATTGAGTAGGGATGATAGAGACTGGGGATCATTTGAAGTGATAGACTCCAGAATTGAGTGGGGATGATAGTGAGTGAGGATTATCTGAAGAAACAGAAAACATAGGCCTAATAGACTAAGAGGGATGGATGATGAGGCCCTTTAGTAGTTCATGGCTCCATCAGAGGTGATTGATCGTGTGGAACAGGAAACAGAAGTAGCCAGAGCAGCAGTATTCTGACTGTGAACAAGGCTGCCCCTTGTGGCAAGCTATGCAACTGCAAGCCCTGTGGACACCGATTGAGCTGAAGAAAACAGACTATTTCTGTGCTCATCTTTTCAAATAAACCCTTTTCATAATCAGCTGCCCTTCACTACCATCTCCAGCTGTTGTTGTGGATATTATTAGTACACCTGTTTCATTCATCACAATTAAGGCAGTGTAGGCTATTACCAATATTTTATCTGGACATAAACAATGATTCAGAATCTTGAACTATCTTAAGCTCTTTATTTATAAATGTGTTAAATTCAGTTCACAGTTCATAAAAATATGGACGTGCTGAATGAACTAGTTCAATGCACAACACTGGGCCTGTGGAGCTGTTAGGGCTCCCTCTACTGTTGAAAAGTAAACATGCAACAGCATGAACATGCAACAGCATGAACTCAACTGATAAACTAATGACCATTCAGAGCTCTTAACAGACACCTGCTTGCATTTCACTGAGCCTCTTTCTCTCTCTCTGTGTCAGTCAGTACAGACTGAGTGAGTCCTCACTCACTCAAGCCCATGCCAATGAAGATGAGATCACTGGCCCAGTGTATGTCAGCTGGGACACCTGGAAAGGGAACACAGACTCATTCAAGACCATGACAATGAGGATGAGATCACTGGCCCAGTGTGGCAGTTAGATGCCCTAATGTTTGTGTTATGTGTACACAGTGTTGCACAAATGTTAGGTGCGCTTGAAACTATAAACTCAAATGCTGTTAAAATCCAATGAATAGATTGTGTGAAATACAGTATCAAAATGTAACATACTGAAAGTGCACACAAAAGAATTTGTAATAACACAAATGAGAAAATGTGAATGTATTGATGAACGCCACTTTCCACATGTAGAATGTCAGCAGGTGTCAGTGATGAACCATCTTCATCTCTTCTCTTCTCATCTCAGCTTCTTGCCTGTTCTTCTTCCCCTTCAGCGCCTCTTAGCTCTTCTACTCCCCCTAGTGGTGAATTCACACCCTATGAAACCTCCCTTGGACTGTGAGGACACGGTGCCATTCTACCAGAATGGGTCCATGCACAGCAGACTCTTACATCATCTATTGACTACAATCCCATGGAGGTGGACTGTAACATGGACTGTACTGAGGACAATAATCGCGAGGATCCCAATGAGGGATACACACACACACACACACACACACACACACACACACACAGGATTATGGGATCTGGGATGACTGCAGTCTGCAAGGGGTCAGGGGTCAGGGTCAAGTTGAATGATTTCTGCTCATTGAAATTGCATATGTGTGGTGATGTCATGTAGTCATGATGTCATGCCACACTCACATGAATACAAACATGTATTATGTAATACACATACAAACATATATCAGTCAAAACAAACACACATATACACAGGTTTCTTGAATGAGACAGTGGCATGTGGAGAGCACACACACACACACAGGTTTCATGGGTGAGACAGTGACATGAGGGGAACACAGACACACACACACACACACACACACACACACACACACACACACACACACACACACACACACACACACACACACACAGGTTTCATGGGTGAGACAGTGACATGAGGGGAACATACACACACACACACACACACACACACACAAATACACACACAGAGGTGAGACAATGGTATGTGGAGAGCACATCCACACACACACACACATACAATTTCTAAGGAAATGTGCCTAAACCTACAGAAATTTCAGGATGGCCGCCGGTTATTTCAGTTTTTTTCAATCGCTACCAAGCAATAACCTACACTTAAAATACTTTACTTAAAATACTTTACTTAAAATACATTTTTGAAACTGTTAACACAGCAAAACACCTATGTCACACAATTAGCCAATTAGTTAGTTTTCTTGACAAAAGCACATTTTGTTAACAAAACACAGTCTGGCTCAAAATCAAATAATTCTACCAAACACTAGCATGTGTTTTCTTTACATAATGAGCTTGTAGTCAGTCAGAGTATTCGGACTTTCAAAATGCTAGCAAGTGATGGCATTTCTGAAACTACATTCATTTTCATTTATTTCAAAGTCTCAACTTCATGGACTACATTGACTTCTATATTGACTTCCATTTACTTACAGTAACCACCAATTATATTTGTGAGTGTTTATTGTCCGTGTACTTTTTCATTCATTCATTCATTATTCTAATTTGGAATGAAAGATGAAATGTAAAAAAGGGTGCAGCTTGGATCATGAAATAGTAGTATTGGAAAATTGGACAACATCTCTGATTGTTTTTTTAATTTGTAATATTTGTTTGTTTATTGTATTTCATTTGACTGATCCCATCTTTACCCAGAAGTAAATGACATGGTTGTGTGCACTCATCTCCCTACCCATCTTCTGCTTGTGATATGAGCCTGCTAGACATAGACTACAGCTGAGTGGCCCAAATGAATACACTCAACTTCTCTTCACTTTGGAATGGGTCTGCTCCAAAGGAGACTCTTGTTAAACACACCCATCCCTTGCCAGTGATTGGGTATTCCTTTTCCTCTAATTCAATTGCTAAAATAAAAATCAGAAGACTGAAGAAAGTTTGTTTTCTTTTCTTTAATGGGTTTTACCAGACCAGGAATTCTGTGTGCATTCCAAGTGTCAGTTACTCTTCTCATGCCCAGTTCAGACAGTTGTCTAGTCAGGGTAGACACACAGTATCTGCTGACCTCAGACCACATCCGCTCAACTTTATGATTCTAGAAAACAAACAACCAAATATGAACATGTGTTTATGGAGCATAGTAAGGGGTGAAACTGTTGTAGAGACGTTTTAGAGCAAGTCAAATGTAGCTTTCAGTTTACACTATTTACACCAAGGCTTTTGTTGAATTGTAGCGTGAATATTAGGTGTTCTTGTTAGTTGACTGGATAACAGCATCAACTAAATAACTGAATGTAACAAAGGCACAGTCCACAACAACTACATGAGTGAATGTTTTCAAAATGTCTGCATACCCCTTTCTCTTTTTTTGACCTTTGTTGATGTGGTTTGGTGATATGGTGGTTTATCCTGACAATGTCTGTGGGATGCTGTCAGAACTAGGAGGCAAAATTGGACCCAAATGCAGAATCAGAGGTAGGGTTGGTTTATTCAGTCTTTACATACAAGTCTTTCAGACAAAAAGCAGACAGCATCAAAAATATCCAAAACAAAACAGAAATCCAGGGAAGACAGGAGGCACAAACAAATCCTCTTGACAAGAGGTCCAAAAAAACTCAACAAAAACAGGGAGCAGGCAAGACAGACAGGACAAGAACAGTCTTCAATTCAGAAAAACTCACTGAGCCAGATTACAACAGGACATCAGAAGACAATCAGAGACAGAACAAAGGAACCATGGGGAATAAATACTGTGGGAAGGGGAGTGGGAACCAATGAGGGACACAGACATAATGGGTGAGCAACATAATGGGTGACAATAATCATAAACAGGTGGGAGACAAAAACACAGAGTGACAAAAGTTAAACCCCAGAAATGTCCAGCAGATGGAGCCAAACAGAGAACAGACACTGGGAAACCCTGACAGATGCAAGAATTTCCTGAATGAATAATGTCAAGTAGAATTCTTTGCCGTGGTCGACATGCAGATCCCACATCCCATAGTTTACCACAGCAGACCTGTAAAGACATGGAAGAGATCAGAGTTGAACTGTCACAAAAACAACAATCACCCCCATCACTGTCATAACATCCCACTGTAAATATATAGTGGGGCTTTGGCTCTTATGGTGAATATACAGCAAAACTTCCTTGGGCACAAGGTCATTTATTCAGCTACAGCTAGTGTTTAGGTTGATTGATTAGAAGTAGATTTAAAACTACAGCCAATATTACCATGAAATATGGTGGAAATGCAAAGTGGGTAGAGGACATGTACATGTCATTAAATGGATTTGCCTGTATAGAATACAACACAGCTCTAGTGCTGATGGATGGATTAAATGGATTTGCCTGTATAGAATACAACACAGCTCTAGTGCTGATGGATGGATTAAATGGATTTGCCTGTATAGAATACAACACAGCTCTAGTGCTGATGGATGGATTAAATGGATTTGCCTGTATAGAATACAACACAGCTCTAGTGCTGATGGATGGATTAAATGGATTTGCCTGTATAGAATACAACACAGCTCTAGTGCTGATGGATGGATTAAATGGATTTGCCTGTATAGAATACAACACAGCTCTAGTGCTGATGGATGGATTAAATGGATTTGCCTGTATAGAATACAACACAGCTCTTAAGTGCCTCAAGTTATAACCATTTCAATAGCAGTTGATGGGAAACATCATTTTGGTGTTGGGGTGACACAGTATGTAAAGAAAATGTAAACATTATAGAAATGCATTCACTGACTGCATATAGTGTATATATAATATATATACAGAAATAAAATATTAATATCACACACACACACATACACACACACCCCGCCCAAATAAACCAACTTACCTTAATAATTTACATAAATTAAATTTTCATGGAAGGAAATAATAGTAAAACTCACAGACACACTCACACACACACACAGGCACACACACACGCACACACAGACACTCTCTCTCTCTCACACAGACACACTCACACACACACACACACACTGTCTCTCTCTCTCTTTCTCTGTCTAACACAGACACACACACATGTACAAACTCACTCTCTCTCAGAAACACACACACGCACACACACACACAACTCACAGACACACAGGGATAGAGAGAAGAAAAAATTGAGAAAATTAGATGGTAAACAGGGAGGGATGACACATACACACACACACACACACACACACACACACACACACAGGCAAGAACACACACACACACACACACACACACACACGTAAGAACAGTCTTGCGCACACACACAGCGATGTGAGGAGGTCATGTGATGTGGCACAGGGACACTGAGGAGCCAGTAAGCTAAACCCCAAACCCAGGGTAGAGGGGCTCAGTGAATGTGGAGTGGAACGTGTGCAGGTGTGTGAGTGTGTCAGAGGAGACGCTGTAGAAGGACAGAGTGCCTGCTGCCCAGTCCAGGTACACTCCTACTCTGCTGGAGCTGGAGGAGGGGGCAGGTATGACAGTCTGATTATTATTGTGACGGGCAGAGTAACTGTTACCAGCAATCCAGACTCTAGGACTGGGCATTACATCCAAACAAGCTGTCACTCGTCTCTTTATATCACTACTATATAAGCACTGTCACCACTCCACCCAGCCTCCCAGTAGCAGCGTCCAGACAGATCCTCTCTACACAGCACCTGAGAGTACCAGTCAAATCTCTCTGGGTGGTCAGGATACGGCTGCTCCTCACTCACACATGTCACCTTTCTGTTCCCCTCAGAGAGAGAGAGATGTCTGTGTACTGTGTTTGGCTCCAGTGTGAGCTCACAGGCATCTGCACACAAGAGGAGAGGAGAGAGGAGAGAACATCCTCATCAGAACATGGAGCAGGAAAGGGCATGTTTACACACACACACACACACACACACACACACACACACACAGTGTTAAAGATTGGGAACTAGTGTATGAAAAGAAACAGAGAACAAAGCAAGAAAAGAGGAGAGAAGACAAAACACACACACACAGTCACACACACACAATCTCATCTCATCTAATCATCTCTCTCTCTTTCTCTCACTGACTTACTTATTCACTCACACACACACACACACACACACAGTCTATGAGAAAGATCAGCCAAAGGGAACAGACACATAACATACACGTACACACACACACACACCCTCTCTCTCTCTCACTCACTCACTCTCAGTGACTCACTCATTCACTCACACATACAGACACACACAAACACAGTCACTCAGTGTCTCTGAAACACACACACACATACAGTCACACTAATACAGTCACTCAGTGTCTCTAAAACACACACACACACATACAGTCACACTAATACAGTCACTCAGTGTCTCTAAAACACACACACACATACAGTCACACTAATACAGTCACTCAGTGTCTCTAAAACACACACACACATACAGTCACACTAATACAGTCACTCAGTGTCTCTAAAACACACACACACATACAGTCACACTAATACAGTCACTCAGTGTCTCTAAAACACACACACACATACAGTCACACTAATACAGCCACTCAGTGTCTCTAAAACACACACACACATACAGTCACACTAATACAGCCACTCAGTGTCTCTAAAACACACACACACATACAGTCACACTAATACAGTCACTCAGTGTCTCTAAAACACACACACACAGTCACACTAATACAGTCACTCAGTGTCTCTAAAACACACACACACAGTCACACTAATACAGTCACTCAGTGCACATATATTCTCTCTCTCTCTCTCTCTCTCTCTCTCTCTCACACACACACACACACACACACACACACACAAACACCCTTGTGGCATTTTCCCCTTTTCACTTAGTTTGAAGATGCCCCTAATCCTAGTGTGGTCATAATTCAATTATGATTGACAGCTGTGTGCAACTCATGTCTTAACCTGCATTAAAGTGGCCTGGATCTGTGTGTTTGAATGGGCAACTGGCAACTGGGCTGACTGACTGAAGGAGTCAGTAACTGGGCTGACTGACTGAAGGAGTCAGCAACTGGGCTGACTGACTGCTCACGCTGATGGTGTCTGAATGGGAGGCCTGATGTTTTGCCAGTGTGAGAGACTGGGTATATGTTTACACCAGCAGTGTGAGAGACTGGGTATATGTTTACACCAGCAGTGTGAGAGACTGGGTATATGTTTACACCAGCAGTGTGAGAGACTGGGTATATGTTTACTCCAGCAGTGTGAGAGACTGGGTATATGTTTACACCAGCAGTGTGAGAGACTGGGTATATGTTTACTCCAACAGTGTGAGAGACTGGGTATATGTTTACACCAGCAGTGTGAGAGACTGGGTATATGTTTACTCCAG
>JAIFZK010000074.1:0-25000 GCA_027481765.1 Tenualosa thibaudeaui | reverse complement strand
TGTGTGTGTGTGTGTGTGTGTGTGTGTGTGTGTGTGAGTGTGTGTGTGTGAGTGTGTGTGTGCACTCACAAAGTCCCTCTGCTTCCTAGGCACCATAATCCCCCAGGACCTGAAACAGGAGCTGAACATCAACCTGCCATGATGGACATGATGGTGAACTTTTACATGCCATCATTAAGTCCATCCTAACCTAGCCTTGGCCCTAAGCTACAGCACAGCAGAGTCCAGTGCCCCAGTTTGGTGCTGCAGCAAGAAGAGCAATAAAACAGACACCCAACTAAATGAGGTGGTGTGGTGCCCTGCACAGGGCCTGTAGTCTGTAGTGCTGTAGCATAGTGTAGTGTAGTCTGCTTAGTCTTTCTCACTTCCAGCTGCAGCTGCCATCTAGTTCCTTAGTGGGAAAAGAAGGGCAGAGTGTGTGAGGCCCTTCCTGATGGTTTTACAGCTCTGCAGGTCAAGACTCCCACAGTGCCTCCCCACAGCACACCATGGACAACTGGATACCTTGTGGCCCCAGGCTGGACTGTGTGGGATCTCAGAGCAGACTGGAGCCCCAGAGGTACAGGTGCATGACCCACTGGCATGTGGACACACTCTACCACTGACCATTCCAGTCACCTGCTGCCTTGTAGGTTGGGACTTTTGACACAATGGCTAGAAGTTCATATGTGTGTCACGTGCACAGACCAATGACACAAGACTATGCCGTCATCCCAAATCTTCCTGCTGAACTTATTCCTGCTCTAATACACACATACAGTACCATGTTGATTCCAAATAGGGACAAGTTAAAAGTGATACTACACATCCATCTACTTTGCCTTCAACCATTGCATATTTGAATGATCTGAATCCAGTCTCCTAAAACTATTTCTACACCTCCAACCTGATCAACAGAACCTGGTTCTTTGTATTAACAATATGCCACCGGCGTCCTTAAACTAGTGCACCTTTGTCTGACTGTGTGAGTTTTAAACCCACAACCTGAGTCCTAATTTCAGGCATTAATACACAGATTCATAGAAAGATTAAGAGGGAGAACCACACAAAGGGACAGACATAGATACACACACACACACACACACACACACACACACACACACACACAGAAAGAACATCACTCACATTTCCTTGGTCCTGGTTTAATCCTGCATTCTGCTCCATAGTCATACCTTAAGAAGGACAAGAGAACATATAAAATGTTAACATACAAAAGTAAGGTTAGTGTGTGAACTGACTTCTTATTGGTTATTTTAGTCTAGATCATCATGTCGTGTACATTTCTGAAGAATAGCTGCTATAAAGCAAAACAAAATAAAATATCTGATTGTCAGAAGGCAACACTACTTTCTTTTTTTTTTTCTTTTTTTTTTCCCCTGAACACTCTCACACACAGACACACACACACACACTCTTTCAGATTTTATTTTTCTCCACAGCATAGAAACTCAACCATCTTACTCTAACACTGTTCATTAGCTACATCTGAACATTCACCACCATCACCCCCTTCCAACAACTTCTCCTGCTGGGCCTTATCCCCTCCCTCTGCACGTGGATCATGAACTTCCTCACTAGTGAACCACAGGTCAGCATTGGGCCTCTCTCCTCAAAGACACTAATCAGGAACACTGGCTGCCCTCAAGTTTGTGTGCTGAGCCTGATGGCTCCACTGTCATGGGCTTGATCACTGGTGCTGATGAGACAGCGTTCAGGAGTGAGGTGTCAAGCTGAGTGACATGCTGCTATGGGAACTAAAATCATCTCCCTGTGGTTGTGTGCCTCCATCAACCAGTTCAATTTAACTACAGACACAGACGGCATTTAGACTAAATATGTGTTATTTGTATTGTCACATGTGGATTTAAGGGAAGGTATGTAGACTGCACAGAACATGTGGTTCACTGAGCTGATAATTAACTAACTAATAAGTTAATAAGCTAATAATGTGTTCTGTTATTTGCTACTCATTTAATTGTTCACAGAATTGCTGTCCTAGTCCCTTCAGTAGGTCTATGTGAGCTTTCCTAACTATTTGCACTGCAGGCTCTCTTCTGTTGTTGCTCCTGACCCTAGACTGGGGTGTGACCCAAACCCAGATCATTGACCCAGTTTACCCAGACAGGTTAGCAGGTGGTCCTGCAGTGTGAGCCGTTCCTGCTGGAAGGATGCAGGACTGGACAGGACATGTGGTTGAGCTGAACCAGTTGGTGTAATAATGTGTAGTGTGATGATCCATTTACTGTATGTGTACTGGGGGTTGAACTGCTGTGATCCTTCTTTTATTGAAATGGGATTCATTTCTCCATGTCTTGAGAATGGTATTCATGGATTTTTATGATCAAGAATTTCTGTATTTACCTACTAATTGTTCAAAGAACTGCTCTCCTTCACCCTTCAGTGGGTCTCTGCAAGCTGCTATAAACACCTGTATTTGTCCCAAACATCTGAAGATGGTTGCTAGTCTGGTGTCATGAATTTTAGAACTTGCAGTAAGTAAACTGCAAACTCTTATGAGTTTGTGTCTTTAACCTGCAGCACTTAAAGGGCCATGACATGTCTATTAATATGTAGGAGGAAACCATATGGAGACATGAGAACATCCACACAGAAGGGTCTCAAACTGAGGACACAAATGGATGAACAGCTCCACTAGAATCTCATCAAACCCAGATAAACACCCAGCACTCACCTGAAAGTCTGTAGTTTACAGCTGGGATCATTCAGTCTGTCTGTGAGCTTGTTGACACCTGAGTCTCCTGGGTGATTGTAACTCAGATCCAGCTCTTTCAGGTAGGAGGGGTTTGATTTGAGGGCAGAGGCCAAGAGAGAACAGCCCACGTGTGTGATGAGACAAAGTGACAGCCTGAAACAAATTTAAGAAAAAAGGACTTTACTAGCAACATTCACAAACACAAACCGGTAGCTTAACTTTATAAAAGCAAAAGTCTGCGTCAAAGATGGATTTTAGCTTGAAGTCAATAAACAATAGAGGAAGTCACACAGTCATTAGCACATGAAGAAGGATGATACAAATAACTCGACAACATAACTGTAGCTTTTTCACACAAACAGACATCTTAAACAAGCATTAAAGTTGCATTAATTTATGCTGAAAAAACTTCACACAGTAAAACTTCACACAGTATGCACAGTGCACATGCATCATGCATATGGAAAACCTCCAAGAGTCTGGTGATACAAACCTGAAAGTCTGCAGTTTACAGTTTGGGCAACTTTTTGTAATGTAAAAGTTGACACTGTTTGGGGTTGAGACATTACAAAAAACAAATGACACCGAATGACAGACAGTCATAAACAGTAATCAAGTGTCATGTCATGGTCCATGCTACATGCTACATGATACATGCTACGTCATGTCTATGACAGGCTCAACAACTCCAGCACATGTAACCCATCATCCAGCACATGCATCATGCACATGGACAAGCTCCAGTCAGGATGATGATGTCTGGTGATGCTAGAATGAAAGTCAAACACACAAACCTTAAAGTCTGCAGTTTACAGTTGGGGCTACTTAGTCCTGCAGAGAGAAGCTGAACTCCAGAATCCTTCAGGTCATTGAGACTCAGGTCCAGTTCTGTCAGGGAGACTGAGGACTGCAGAGCAGAGGCTACAGCCTTACAGGATTCATCTGATAGCTCACAACACACCAGTCTGCATATAGAGAGAGAGGGACAGAGACAGAGGGGATTTGTTCAGCTTTGGTCAAACTACTCACTCACACATGGCTGAAATTTACATGATAACTGCCAGATTCTGCCCTTTCCTTTGCCACTGACAGAGCATCTCTTACTACTGTTAGGATTCATGCTGCAGCTCACAGCACCGGCCGAAAGCATGCTAAACTCTTTCACAATACAGACATTGGCCTAGAGCAGCAAATTAATAAAGTCTCCACCATTGGGAGAAAAATGAGAATTTGATTTAAACCTGCATAGTACAGGTTCACATTAATAACACTTTTTGGTAGCACTTTACTTGACATGTGAGTACATAACATATTCATAACAGCTGTCATAAATTGCTCACAAAGCATTCTTAAGTGTTTCATATAACATGACTCAACATTCATACCCAACCTTTCATAAAATGTGGAAGACAGAATGGCGATAATTTATCAAAATAAATGTCCAACGATCTCAAAGCAGCATTGTCATTGTTGTACCTGATCATGTCACATCTAAGTATTTCATGAATATCTTATGAAGTCTACATGAAAATGACACTGAACTATATGCAATCTAAACAGTCAGCATAATACTAACTTTAGTGTCTCCAATTTGCAGTTTGGACTCTGTAGAGCTTTTCTCCTGACTCCTTCAGGTCATTCTGACTCAGGTCCAGCTCTTTTAAGGGGGAGTTTGCAGACTGCAGAACTGAGACCACAATCTCACAGGACTTCTCTGTTAGCTTACAGCCAGCAAGTCTGCAAGAGAGACAAAATAGAATAAATAGCTAATGGAAAGGAAAAGACTATAACTGCCACACATACAGTATGTGTCAGGAGGCACCAAACACACAACAGTTTACACTGCCCAACCACAGACACACACACACACACACACGTTAACAATTTTACTGTTTGAATCTGCAGAAGGAAAGAGAGAGGAAGGGTCTGTGGCATTACTTCTCACTTTCTTCTCACACACACACACACCCACACACACACACAGTATGCAATCTAAACAGTCAGCATATTACTAACTTTAGTGTCTCCAGTTTGCAGTTTGGACTCTGTAGAGCAGACAGCAGATTTTCTCCTGACTTCTGCAGGTCATTCTGACTCAGGTCCAGCTCTCTTAAGGGGGAGTTTGCAGACTGCAGAGCTGAGGCCACAATCTCACAGGACTTCTCTGTTAGATTACAGCCAGCAAGTCTGTAAGAGAGACAAAAGAGAATAAATAGCTAATGTGTCATGTTTGAATCAGCAGGAGGAAAGAGAGAGGAAGAGACTATAACTGACCCACATACAGTATGTGCCAGGAGGCCCCAAACACACAACACTACTAAGAGGGACAAGAGAAGAGAATAATATATGAGATCCAGACACCAAGCACAGTTAATACTGTACTGTAATACTGATCAGTGTAATTACACCAGAGCTGCATGAACAGAAATCTGATTTATTTAGATCAGACAGGAGAACATTACATTCAGTAATTCTGTCAGATACACAAGCTTTTTTTCTTACATTAAGCATCATGCACTATCCATCTATGTGAGATAATGTCCATGCCTAAAACATTATTCACTATTTTGTTTTTATGACATACTACAGGCAACATACCAAATATCTTGCAGAAAACATAAGAACTGTGCAGTGTGTGTATTAATGGAAGTATTTACAGTGATACTCACACAGCCTTTCTGCAGCATCTCACAGCTGGCTCCAGTCTCCTCCATCCCTCCTCTGATGTTCTGTATTTCCTCAAGTCCAACTCATCCAGCACCTCCTCAGACATCAGAAGCATTTGGGCCAGTGCTGAACAGTGAGCAGGTGACAATTCACCTGAAAGAACTGGAGATTCCAGATATCTCTGAACTTCCGTATGTAGAGAACGATCATTCATTTCAAACAAGCAGTGGAAAAGATTAATGTATCTCTCAGGTGATGGGTCCTCCCTCTTGAGTTCTTTGATATACTGGCATGTGTCCTTGATGCTCTCTGAGGTGTTGTGTGTGTTTGTCAGTAAGCCTTGTAAAAGGGCCTGATTGCGCTCCACTGAGATGCCTACAAGGAAGCGGAGGAAAAGGTCCAGGTGGCCATTCTTGCTGTCCAAAGCCTTATCCACTTCTCTCTTCAACAGATAGTATAATCTGACGTCATGAAAATAATCATCATTATAATCAGAATACCAATAATATTCCTCTTCCTCCTGCTCATAGTCATCACTATCAACCTCTTCCTCCTCCTCTCCTCCATCATTATTTCCTCTAATGAAAAGATCTTCATCTCCCAAATATGTTCTACTAGGAAATGTTTTACAAGCATCCATGTTCTCATTCCAATGGGAGACAAACACATGGAGTGCAGCAAGAAACTCCTGGATGCTCAGATGCACAAAGCAGAAGACCTTCTTATGGTGAAACACACATTCTTCCCTGAAGATCTCAGTGCAAATTCCAGAGTACACTGAAGCTTCACTAACATCAATGCCACACTCTCTCAGGTCTTCCTCATAGAACATGAGATTGCCATTCTCCAGATGTTTGAAAGCCAGCTCTGCCAGTTTCAATATGACACCCTTTTGTGATTCCAGTAGCCTCTGTCTATCTGTCTCACTTTTATTTTGATACTTTTGGTTCTTTCTTGTGGTCTGGATGAGCAGGAAGTGTATGTACATTTCAGTCAGAGTTTTGGGGGCTTCCTTCCCATCATCCTGTTCCAGTATCTGTTGAAGAACAGTTGCTGAGATCCAACAGAAGACTGGCATGTGACACATGATGTGGAGGCTCCTGGCTGCTTTAATGTGTGAGATTATTCTGTTGGCTTGATTTTGGTCTCTGGTCTTTTTCCTGAAGTACTCTTCCCTCTGTGGGTCATTAAATCCTCGTACTTCTGTCACTTGACTGATGCACTGAGAAGGGATTTGATTGGCTGCTGCTGGTCGGGAGGTTATCCAGATGAGAGCAGAGGGAAGCAGAGTTCCCTGAATGAGGCTCGTCATCAGCACATCTACTGATGATGTCTGTGTCACATCAGACAATTCCTGATTCCCTTTGAAATTCAGTGGAAGTCGACTCTCATCCAGACCATCAAAGATGAACACAATGTGGCAGTCTTTGTATTCACCATCCTGTAGCTCCCTAAGCTCAGGGTGGAAGTCAAGCAGGAGCCTGTGAAGACTATACTGATCATGTCTGATCAAATTCAGCTCACGGAAAGGAAGCACAAACATGAAATTCACATCCTGGTTAGCTCTCTCCTCTGCCCAGTCAAGGATGAACTTCTGCACGGAGACGGTTTTTCCAATGCCAGCAATCCCCTTGGTCATGACAGTTCGGATGTGCCTCTTCTGTCCAAGAACGTGCTTGAAAATGTCATTGCAGTTGACAGCTGTGTCCTCTGTACTTTGTGGTCTGGATGCTGATTCTACCTGCCAAACTTCATGTTCATTATTCACCCCTTCAATCTCTCCCTCTGTGATGTAGAGCTCTGTGTAGATCTTGTTCAGGAGTGTTTGAGTTCCTGATTTTATGAGGCCTTCACATATGCTCTCAAACCGCCTCTTCATACTGGCTTTATGGGTCATCAGTACGCCATTTAAGACTGGCAAACAAACAAATAAGAAACATTAACATCAAAGAGTTAGGTGAATTCTGTGTTTTAAACAACAATACCAAAATATTGTTGAACATGAACATGTAACGCTTTTCTTTCTGTATTTTCCTTTGATCTTGGCAGCAGTAGCAGAGCTGCTCTAAGATTAAGACTCACTTTTTGGTTTGTCCCATTTGACTGGAGGGTTTAGAAGGGGATGTGTTGTTATTTCCTTTCTACATTTAGGACAGCTGGAGTCTCCTGATGGACCAGACTGGCTCCAGTAGCTGCTGATGCACTGCCTGCAGAAACTGTGTCCACAGGAGGTGATGACTGGGTCCCTCAGTAGCTGCTCACACACTCCACACCTGGACTTATCCTGGGTCAGGACATTACTCACAACTCTGAAGAAACATTGTTCAAATATGACAAATTATGTCAAATACTTAGAGTATAGTGTGTCTCACACACTAATGCATGCAAGAAGGCACATACACAAAAACATACAAAAACTGATTTCCTAATTGCCTAACGACCAGTGCCAAAACATTTCAAATGAAAGTCTTTAAAATGAAATGTCTGTATTTCAAATATTTGATTGGAAATTATGGTCATATGTCATTTTAACAACTTTAGACTATGTCACCTTAAGAATTTGAGATTCAAGCACAGGCTTTAGTGTGCAAGCAGTCCAGTTATGTTTGCCACCTGTCACACCTTAGATATCATGAGCTGAACAAATCATATTTTAATATTCATAAACCCCCTAGGAAGACCACGTTGGATACAAAAACATTCATATTACAGCCTTGAATGCTAGTGTGGTTGTCCACTGCTAAAATGGACAGGCTTATCTATAGACTGGTCACTCGTCAACAAAATAAGATTGAGCCAACACATCATTGTAGTGGTTATTCAGGCTGGCATAGCTGTGGTTCTCTGTCTCTTTCTCTCTCTTCCACATTTAGGCAGGTAGGCATACACACACACACACACACACACACACACACACACACACACACACACACACACACATAAGAGCTGAAATCTCACATCACATAATCTCAACAACTGACAAGCCTTATACTCTCAGTTCCTCTCAACATAATAACAGTTATTCAGGTTTGCATGCATCTAAAGCCTTTCCTCTCTCTCTCTCTCATGTTTACAACACACACACACACACACACACACACACACACACACACACACACACACACACAGCTGAAATCTTACTTTGGACATGATTGCCCACTGCTAAACTGGGCAGGCTTATGCATCGATTGGTCACTCTTCATGGACACACCACTGGGCACTGGAGACCCTGGTCTGCGCACCTCTGGTCTGGTACATTAAGAGACAAAATAATGTGTTAACATATGCCTACCCAATGAGCCAATTTACCTAAGTGCTGCCAATCCAATCCATGGCAATCTGAGATTTAGCACAATTAATCACAAATTTTAAATATGACTATTTTATTTATTTATTCCCTGTCTGTGTTTTTGTGAGTGAGTGAGTGACAGAGAGAGAGAGACAGAGAGAGAGAGACTACACACTCAGACATGTCCACTTGTAAAATGTAAAGGTGTAAAGAATTACATAAACATAAACCTTACTTTGAACGTGAATGTGTTTGCCCACTGCTAAAATGTCCAGGCTTATTCATGGACTGATCACTCTTCATAGACACACAGCTGGGCACTGGAGACTCTGGTCTGTGTGTATGAGGTCTGGGTAAACAAGGAGAGAAAATAAAATTGAGCCAACACATTTTATTCATGTTTGCATGCATCTAAAGCCTTTCCATCTCAGTCACTCATTCACAAAAGGTAAAGATGTGAAGTATTGAGCTGAAATATTACCTTGGATATGACCATGATTGTCCACAGCTAAAATAAACAGGTTGATCCATGGACACTTCACTCTTCATGGACACGCAGCTGGCCACTGGAGACACTGGTCTGTGTGTCTGTGATCTGGGTACAATAGAAGACAAAACATACAGTGGACTGAGCCAACAGATATTCATTATGATTAGCATGTCCGTGTATTCTCTCCTCCACACACACACACACACACCTTTTGTGTTTAGATTTAAATAATGAAATCACACACAAACACATATACATACACAACATTTTCACTCACATCAGAGATTGAAAAGGTTAGCATTTCTTTCTCTCTCTCTCTCTCAAAAACACTCTCTGCAGCATTGCAAGTGTTGCTTTAGCAACAGCTACAACGACAGGTGTGATGGTAAAGCTCATACTCAGCATAAACACATGCTAGATGGCACACCATGATGTACACACACACGCACGCACGCACACGCACACACACACACACACACACACACACACGTACACATGGAAGCATCAACACAACGTCACATTAAACATCAAACTCATCTCCACCAACAGGACAAGACTTGAGTAATACTGATATAAGTGCTAACATAAGTTAGCCCTTGGGTGGGATTCTTGCTACACCTTTTCACATCTAACAGTGGTTACAACTCACATTGGATTAGACAGCACTGGTCCTTTTCTGAACCCCTGATGTGCATCAGTGTTGGGCTCCTCATTCTTCAGGGACTCCTGGCTGGATGCAGCAAATACTGCTGTGTCTGAGTGATGACCACCTACAGCATCCTCACTGTCTTGATGGGGATCCATTCTAATCAATAGGTCAGTAAATTAAGTGTGTGTGTGGGAGAGAGAGAGAGTGAATGACAGGAAGACAGTGAGCAATCAGGTGTATGCAATCTCAGTGAATTGGTGCAAAATGTTTGTGATAAATCTATGAAATGTTGACTTTATAAGCTGTGGACAAATGAAATCTGTTAGTCTACTTGTTGCCAGACATTGGGGAAGCACTGAAATGATGAGTACTCAGAAACACAGAGAATAATTAAAACCAAAGCATGATGGAAACCCATCTGAAAATATACCCCTTTACTTCTCATACAGACGCCTCCATTACGGAGATGGAAACAGGGCCAGCTCTAACCTTTTTGCTGCCCTAGGCCAGATAGTGAAAAACTGTCAAAACACACACACACACACACACACTATTCACTAGTGGATTGGTAGCTGGCCATTAGTCCTTTAGTTAAAGTTTCACTTGGTGCAAAGCGTCTGACACCCATCAACTGGCATATGTTTGCTTTACGGTGGGCAGATACTTTCTACCTCAACCAATTTCTACTGTTTGCTTGTGATGTATGTTACGTGCTGGAACGCACCGTTGGAATTCAACGCTATCGATTTCAGCCCTCCCTCTGTTTGCTGATTGGCCCGTCCAAGCTCAGAGACGGTGCAAACGAAGCGTACGGCTGGTTCCCTGGCCAGTAATGGAGGTAAATGAGAAACTGAGTGGAGGCACTAGGCGGTACTGGCTTGGCTGGCCATGGCTCTAGGATGCAAAATAGGAGATAAACAATGACCATTGATACGTCCCTTTAAGTTTAGCTTGAGTTTAGTAACTGGTGAAAAGAACCTGTTATTCAATCATCCATCCTACTTCAAAACCAAAGGATGAATTTTCTGCACCGAAAACTAGGAACATATATGTAGTTGACAGAATCAGACTGGTTTAAAGGCGTGCCAGGTAAGACCGATTTTTTTGTCTCTGGAGCGCCCCCTACAGTCACTGATTTTTGGAAAAACTAGCAACATTGTACATTCTCACCAGTACATGTGAATTTACTTGCAAACCAAAGAGAAGAAACCAGCAATGATCATTTTTGTGTATTACGATGACTGACAAGCCGGTAATAAATGCAATGTCAGTTTCATCCATTTTCAGTTTCGTTTCCTTCTGGAAGGTGTTTCAGATCCTGCAAGTGTAGTTACTGTGGAACATATGCTATAGGCGGACGAGAGCATTCATTCACCCCTTAATGAGCCATTGAATCATCAAAGTGCCTACGAAGCTGGTAAGTTAACCTAAAAACATTACCTAGTGTGCCTTTAAATAACAAAGTGAAAGAAAAAAAAGGGGCCTGGAGAAGACATTAACTGGGGTGTTCCACTTAGGCATCATCAGTACAAGATCTTGGCAAAAGTGAATGAACGCCATGTACATGTTGTGATACTGTATACAGTATGTTTGTCAGTCACACAGGGTCCAACATGACATTTACACAGTCAGCAGTCAAGCTGAAACAAGTTGACCCCTATGGCAATTTCTGTATATTTCAAGTATATCGATTTAAAAATGGCCTAAATTTCACAGTGGTACCTGGGCATCATCATCATCTAAATATCACTGTTGATTTCATACCTAACAGGGAAGTGCAAAGCATAACATAAAGTGCTATAAAGTGTGCTCACCTAATAAAAGGTTAGCATAGATCTACCATGTAAAACAGATGGCAGAGGTCAACACTATTTAGTGTCATGATTTACAGACTAATAATTAGACATTTTGATTCGACTTCGGCATCTTTAAATTCTGCCACATCTTATGTTAGATGATGCATAGCTTCCATATGGATGGGTAATGGTCCAAAATAATATAACAAAAACTGCATTTTGTGTAGGCTACACAGGACAAGAGGCCTAACTTGGTCTATTTGGAGAGTATTTTGTCAACAGTCATTTGATATGAATAGGCGAAAAAAAAATACCGTGGCTATTTATAAAAATACCGCGGTTATTCCAACATTTCATTTAGTCGAGAAACTCACTTTGGCACATTCATTCGTGCCATGCCACGCTGAACCTAACATATCCTTACCATTCTACAGCCGAAGTTACACAGACAAATAGTCGAGTTTGCTGGCTTTGGCCAAAGACTTTTGTGCGTCATACATCTGGCGCATGGCGCTAAATGTTTCACCAATTAGGCCTACTGACCATAACACGCCTCATCACCTTTGTATAGATCATATCGAGATCCACGCAACTATTAATCCGTATTAGGCCTACTTTTACTCAGACGCCATCGACGACTGGCTATTTTCGTACACATGAATCTTGATGGTTCAGGCCCACTTAGGTTGCGTTGGTCTGAGACCTAGAAGCTTCCGCAACAGTGGACAGTTTTTCACATAAAACCGACTGATGCGCATTTCTGTTATACATCGGCCTTCCTCAAGGCTTGCTTGAGAAAAAAACACATCAGTCACAAAAAAACCTCAACATCGTGTAGACTGACAAAAGCACATAGCATGCCCAGGAAACACACTTACAACTCTTTACAACAACTTACAACAACTTTAGTATTGTTCCTCGTCTTCCCCCTACATTAGCATTCTACTTTAATTTAACCTGTACGTAGGTACGCACTTCCGAAAACAACTTGCGTGGTACAAGTGGGAGTGGCAATATCATTGGCTTCTCCCATCTATTGCACGATGCGTATTGCGCAAAGGTAATTCAAAACTTAGAGTTGCCTTGTTCCTCCTCCGAATAATCACCTGCACAGTTTAGCATAGTGACATACTAGCTTCATCTAGTGTTCAAATAGTGGAATAACAGTCTCAGGCCTGGTGGGAATCATCCAAACATTTCTAAGTCTCATTCTGAAAAGGACAGAATCTGCTCTAAGCTTTGTGCTTAACTGAAATGAACACACCTGCCAGGTCACACCTGTTGTTTCCACATCAGTCTGAGTGTGAATCTAATAAAGGGTGAGTCATATGTAGATTTAGGCCTTTATGTGTTTATAATTATGAATGATGGAGATGGTGGCCAATTAAAAGATGGGTTCCAACCAAAAGCAGCACTCCAAGATGACAGAACGTTGCAGAATGTTTTCTGTGTCACTCATAGAGATGAATGGGAACCTTAGTCAAACGTTTTCAAAATATTGTGACCACTGAACTTGGCCTGAAATGCCTTGTGGCACACAGGTGTGTGGGTGTTCTAGAATGGCAATATGCATGATGGGAGTTTGGTGACAACACATTTCCAGAATAGATTTGGAAGATTCCAAAATAACTGCAACTCCCCACCATCCAACTCCTCACTAACCCAAGAACATTCAGGCCAAACTACCTGAACTGTTGGCCACAGGTGTGTGTGTGTTCCAAAATGACAATGTGCCTGATCAGAATTTGTTGACAACACACAAATATAATAACACACGCACACACACACACACACACACACACACACACACACACACACACACACACACACACACACACACACACACACACACACACACACACACACACACACACACACACACAGTCTCTCTCTTTCCCTCTCTCTCACATACAAATCTGTAGGACATCTGAGACAGGCTAATGACACTGCAAAGACTGCACTCTGGGGAGAGGAGATGTGAAACAGAAAGACATTTTCAAGTTGTTTTTTAGTTTCTTGTGCATGTAGTCATGAAGTAAGCCCCATTTGTGAAGGCCTTTCTATTCTCTAATAGACTTCATTATAGGTTTGCATTACATTATAGGTTTACTTCTGAACTGTTAGGTTTTCTGTTTGGTAGCACACAGAACAATAAGGAAGTATAATGCCATGCTCAGTTTGATATTAGGCAGCTCTCATTTTGGACTCTCTCCAAAACAACACAAAGACAACAACACAAGTGTGTTTGCTCTAAGCACATGTTCAGCATCTCTGACTAGGTAAACATCATCAACTCAACTCAACTCAACTCAACTCAACTCAACTCAGCTCCCATTCTAACTCCCCCACATCCATCTCCGTGATCCATCTTACCTCTGTGTCGAGAGCAGTCGTCCTTCAGCCTCTCCTCAACTGTCCCTGAGAACAACAGCAGATCTTTCTGATGAGTGTGTGACAACAGAAAATAAACACACAACACTCACAAGAACACTGAGAGGGTGATATAAACACACAACACTCACAAGAACACTGAGAGGGTGATATAAACACACAACACTCACAAGAACACTGAGAGGGTGATATAAACACACAACACTCACGTGAGAGGGTGATATAAACACACAACACTCACAAGAACACTGAGAGGGTGATATAAACACACAACACTCACAAGAACACTGAGAGGTGTAAATAACACAACACTCACAAGAACACTGAGAGAGGTAAAATATAAACACAACAACTCACTCAACAAGAGGTGATAATACACACACACACTCACACAGTCACCACTAACAGAGAGAGTGATATAAACACACAACACTCACAAGAACACTGAGAGGGTGATATAAACACACAACACTCACAAGAACACTGAGAGGGTGATATAAACACACAACACTCACAAGAACACTGAGAGGGTGATATAAACACACAACACTCACAAGAACACTGAGAGGGTGATATAAACACACAACACTCACAAGAACACTGAGAGGGTGATATAAACACACAACACTCACAAGAACACTGAGAGGGTAAAATGTGCCCAGAGAAATGGGAAGGTTGAGGTTTTGAAAACAATTACTTCATTGTTTTGACCTGCTTTCTGTTTTGTTTTTTGTTTTTTCAGTTTCCTGTGCATGTAGTCATGTAATAAGCCCCATAAGCTACAGGCCTGGAGGCTAAGTGCTAAGCACCCCCTGCCTCTCAATTCTTCAATCGCCCAGGCTGATAAGACACAGGTCATGTGACCACAGAGCAATCTGCTACACAGGAACAAAGCAGGCAGTTTGATCAGGCAAGCATATTTGACCTGACCCTATATCATCATATCATATACACTACGCCAAGTAGGCCACATCCTCTGAATTATTGATTTACTGTGTGACATGCAACTGTGCAATTGTTCAGTGAATGTGTCTTTTCCAATTACTCAGGTGTCTGTGAAAGGGCTAGAGGAGGATTACATTTCAAACTAAGATGGCTACAGTCTGACAGCTAATAGACACTGTAGCTACTGCCCTTGACCCATTCAGGCATGTGATTGGCGGTCACATATTCCCAATCTCCACGCTGAGGAGAATTCCTCCATTGGATTAGGGAAAGGAGTGAGTATAAGAGGGTAAAGTTCACTTTGGCTGCCATATACTCTCCATCTCCATGCTGTAAGGGGGCATGTGATTGGTGGTCTTATATCCTCCACTGGATTAGGGAGAGGGAGAGTAAGGGGGTGAGTATAAGACAGTAAAGATGTTGTGGTTAGTGAACCAGTTCTGGCCCAGAGCAGACCAGTGGAAACTAGAGCGTTGTCCCACACAACCACAAACATGGTCTGCTCTGGTCCCTCCTGTGCAACTGCTTCATGTAGAGCAGACAGAAAGCAGTGCAGTATTGTAGAGACTGGAGACTGACTGCAGCACACAAAGGGGTGTTTCCCCTGTGCTGTCATGAACAAAATAGCTCACTGTCCAATGACATTCCAGCCCTGATGTCTTGTTTTGGTGAGATTGAATTCAGCCTCATCCATGTAAAAATTCTCATGATGCTGGACAACCACATCCATGTTCAAGACGCCCTGTAACAACAACAACAACAAGGTTGTGGTTATTATTATTATTATTATTATTAATATTATTATTATTATTATTATTATTATTAGTAGTAGTAGTAGTAGTAGTAGTAGTAGTAGTAGTAGTGTAGTTGTACATATAAAAGACATAAATGAACAAATATAATACTCTACCCCCTTCATCATGATCCAGCTTCCATCTCCATGGCACGACATTAATCCAGCATGGCAGATATTCACTCACACACACACTCACACACACACACACACCTCATGGCACGACATTAATCCAGCATGGCAGATATTCACTCACACACACACTCACACACACACACACACACCTCATGGCACGACATTAATCCAGCATGGCAGATATTCACTCACACACACACACACACACACACACATCTCATGGCACAACATTAATCCAGCATGGCAGATATTCACTCACACACACACACACACACACACACACAACTCATGGCACAACATTAATCCAGCATGGCAGATATTCACACACACACACACACACACACACACACACACCTCATGGCACGACATTAATCCAGCATGGCAGATATTCACACACACACACACACACACACACACACCTCATGGCACGACATTAATCCAGCATGGCAGATATTCACTCACACACACACACACACATCTCATGGCACGACATTAATCCAGCATGGCAGATATTCACTCACACACACACACACATCTCATGGCACAACATTAATCCAGCATGGCAGATATTCACACACACACACACACATCTCATGGCACAACATTAATCCAGCATGGCAGATATTCACTCACACACACACACACACACACACACACACACATCTCATGGCACGACATTAATCCAGCATGGCAGATATTCACACACACACACACACACACACACACACACACACACACACACACACACACACCTCATGGCACGACATTAATCCAGCATGGCAGATATTCACACACACACACACACTGTCACAAGCACAACAAAAATGGCACATATTCACTGACACACACACATGCTCTGCATGCTGACATTAATCCAGCATGGCAGATAATCACACACACACACACACACACACAGCATGGACATGGTGGACATCTGCATCTTTTTATTACATTGTCACAGCATGGCACATACACACACACACACACACACACACACACACACACACACATTAATCCAGCATGGCATGTGAAAGTGCACACAGACACACACACACACACACACACACACACACACACACACCACCAGATGTCCCAGGTGAGTCAGTGCTGTGGAGATCAGTGTTCCCAGGGCACTGTAGGCAAACTGGTGTTGAGGGTGGGTGGAAGTGAAGATCTGAAGTGCCTCCCTGAAACTGGAGCATCTGGGCCGGCATGGCTTATCACACACACACACACACACACACACACACACACACACACACAGGTGTCCCATACAGTCAGTGGCAGCCTGCCAACAGTTGCACACACACACACACACACACACACACACAAACACACACACACACACTGTCCCAGGTGAGTCACTGCTGTGTGGAGATCAGTGTTGAGGGCGTCTAATGTACACAAACTGGTGTTGAACTGGGTGGAACAAGATCTGACACACACACACACACACTGCGTCTGGGCCGGCGGCTTACACACACACACACACACACACACACACACACACACACTGTGCACACAGGAAGTGGCAGCACACCACACAGTTGGCACTGTGTCAGTCTAATGTCAGATACATAAAGCTTCAGGTCTCCCCACAGACAGACTGTCTCATGACACTGACTGTCTACTGGAACACTTCACTCACACACATGTGTCACACACACACACACACACACACACACACACACACACACACACACACACACACACACACACACACACACACACACACACACACACACACACAGCCCTGTGGAGTTCTGGTCCTCAGTGTCAGAGTAGGGGAGTGGTTGAGCCCTGTCCTCGCAAACAGGGATCTGATTGGAAAAAAAACATCTATCTGTAGCTGGCACGCACACACACACACACACACACACACACACACACACACTCACACACACACACCTCCTGTGGAGAGGAGCAGGGCCCTCTGTCCTCCTCCTGAAATCAACAATCATCTCCTTTGTCTTGGAGATGTTGAGTGCTAGAATGCTAATGGAGCACCAGTCTGTCAGTCTGTTCATCTCATCTCTGTACGCAGATTAATCACTTTTGTGTATCAGGCCGACTACAGTGGTGTTATCTGCAAATCTGATGATGGTGTTTGTGTTGTGAGTTGGTATGCAGTGATGTGTGTGTGTAGGGAAAAGAGGAGAGGACTCAGCACACAGCCTTGTGGGGCCCTGGTGTTGATTGGCAGGGGGGAGGAGTGGTAAGTCCCCATCCTGACCTGCTGAGAACGCTGCTTAGGGAGTCTCTTGTCCACCTGCACTGTGGGACTGTGGGACATAGAGACAGGGAGAGACTGAAGATAGAACAGAATGTTGGGTCAGCCCCTTGAGTCATGGATCTGCCCAAGGTTTCTTCCTAGATGAACTGAACATAAGGGAGTTTTTCCTTGCCCCTGTTGTGCCACAAGACAATACTATTGCAAAAGGCTGCAGACTGCAACTGGGAACACACACACACACACACACACACACACACACACATTCTGTGTCTCCTAATGCTGAGATCATCTTCAGGTCCCCCACAGACAGACTACCAGTGCTGAGTTCTACTGGAATGACTTCCATACCCAGTGGTGATGATCCTCACTATTTAGACGTGTATATATGTATATGTATTAATGTATGTATCCTCTTATTTAACTCTGGGTTAGACTGCAATTGAGATTTGCTCTGTGATATAATCCACTGCACTGCTGCATTAATCCAGTAGATGCTCTTCAGCGAATAAAACCAGCATCAACAAGCAGAAGTTGGTTGTTGACAAAGACTCCTTTATTTCACACTGTCAGCACAGAGTATGCATAGACAATGGCTACAAAATACATCCAATGCATGACCAGAGTGAAAACCACTGCAAGATGCTGCCCTTGTTCCCCAGATGGAAGTTGATCAAATCTGAAGTGCTCTATCCAGTCCCTCAGCTTTTATGCAGGTCCAGAGCCCAATGGGCCTCCTTCTCTCCTATGTCACGGTGAGGTTTACTGGCCAATGAGAATTAAGATATCTGCCTTGGGGCGTTTGCTGACACCCCTCTTGACCAATCAGCGACCCCCAGGTCATTTCATATTGGTGGAAGTTTCCCTTAGTCATTTTATTAAAAAATATAAATAATAGTTTCTTTTCTTTGGGTTTCCAGGTGCTCTACAGTATTACTTAAAGTACTGCAATCTTGCAGTGGTCTTCCTCATATTACTTTCATGCTTAATCACAGGTTACTTCCAATCTGGTTTGATTTTATAGAATAGCCTTCATTTTTTTAAAATAATAATAATTTTACTCAAGTGATTCAGAGATTCTATTTCAGTCTCCCTTTGGTCCTGTTGATGAATGAGAATGTACTGTATATTTTATACAACACACACACAAACACACACACACACACAGAGCAAAATCAAACCCTTTATTTGAATTCATTTATTTTTATATTCAGTGTATGAATTTACAGCCCTGTGGAATAAGTAAATATTGAGCAAATATCACATTTAAACAATGACATTGAAATGAAATGACTCCATCTCCTCTCACATTAAGGCACATCTATTTGATGTCTCCTCTCTCATATCTCACAGCATGTGAAACTCTATACAAACAAATACATTAAACAATCAAATCAATTTGATGGATTAACACTCCAAGCCCTGAGAAATATGTTGATGTTGATTTGTTTTTGGTCTTCAGAAAACATCCAGCCACATACAACATTCTCTAGGTTAAGGTTGAGATGCCAGTGGAAGAGACTCCCCACACATATCTATCTGACACTGGATCCATTTGGTGATGCCTAAATAATGTGGGACCTTGTGTGAAGGACCAAAACAATACATGAGCAAAGAAAAGGGAGTGAGTGAGAGAGTGTTTGTGTGTGTGTGTGTGTGTGTGTATGTGTGTGTATGTGTGTGTATGCGTGTGCATCAGAGTAGGACATAAATATATAATTGAGGACATAAAATTATATTTGAGGAATGAAATAATGAAAAGCATAAAACACACAGACAAAGACAGACAGACAGACAGACAGACAGACACACACACACACACACACACACACACACACACACACCGTCTGAGGAAGAGGGGAGGAAAGGAAGAGAAGGACTTCGCACCGTTGCATCGCACTAGTAATTGAAGTGTGTTTATAGAAACAGTTGGTTTTGTTTCTTTTTTTGTCTCTGTAATGGTGTCTTTTTGATTTAATAACGGTAACTTATAGTGCACATTAGTTCTGTTGTGGTAGTTTCTTTATTTTTTTCTTTTGGATATGATTTGTATTGTGTGGCGTGTGGTGTGCGCCTCACGTTCCGCAGGTGCGGTAGGGTTATCCTGGTCATTGTTGACCTAATTATTTAATTGAGCCTGTTAATTGAGTGACGAGACCTCACCTGTTATTTAAGTCCCGGTGCGGGGACGTGAGGGGGGCTCGTAATACTCACGGCTGCTGAGAGTCGTCGGGTTTTCTAAACGGTGTTTAGTTGTGTGACACACCGCACGTTATTTAGATTTTTGTCAGATTTTGTTTGTTAGTTTGTTTGGTCCTATTTGTCTAATACTTGCCTAATTTCTTTTGTGATTCTTAGTGTTTAGAAAATAGATTTCACGTGGTTATTTTGGGGATTTTGATTGTAATAAAATATTTGTGCCACTCTTTAAACTTTTTTGGACCTGATGTGTCTACTACTCCTGGAGCACGAGGCTACCTCCTTTACAGTAAGTAGTAGAGAAAAGGGCAAAAACGAGATGGAGAAAAATAGTGTGTGTGTGTGAGTGTGTGTGTGTGTGTGTGTGTGTGTGTGTGCTTGAGTGGGAGGAAGGATAATAAAGTGATGTTGAAAGGGCAGCATTGCCTCCACCCTCACCCACACTGCCCTCCACCCCCAACACACACACACACACACACACACACACACACACACACACACACACACACACACACACTATCTGAGGAAGAGACAGAGAGAGGAGTAAGTAGAGACAAGAGAGACAAGAGAAGGAACGACTAAAAGAGAGAAGGAGAGGGAGAAAAATAGTGTGTGTGTGTGTGTGTGTGTGTGTGTGTGTGTGTGTGTGTGGGTGTGTGTGTGTGTGTGTGAGTGTATGTGTGTGTGTGTGTGTGAGAGAGAGAGAGAGAGAGAGAGAGAGTGTGTGTGTGTGAAGGAGAGGAAAATGAAGCTGGAGAAGCTGAAGAAACACACAGGGAGGAGAGAAAGAAAGTGAATGAGAAGAAAACAGGAAGCAACAGAGGGAAGGATGACACACACACACACACACACACACACACACACAGACAGCAGTGTGTAAGCAGGTGTGTGTGTGTGTCTCTTCTCCTACAGGACTAGGAGGTCATGTGATGTGGCACAGGGACACTGAGGAGTCAAAATAAACCCAAAACCCAGGGTAGAGGGGCTCAGTGAATGTGGAGTGGAACGTGTGCAGGTGTGTGAGTGTGTCAGAGGAGACGCTGTAGAAGGACAGAGTGCCTGCTGGCCAGTCCAGGTACACTCCTACTCTGCTGGAGCTGGAGGAGGGGGCAGGTATGGCAGTGGGATTATTATTGTGACGGGCAGAGTAACTGTTACCAGAGCGATACAGTCTCCAGGACTTGGCATTCCATCCAAACCTGCTCTCACTCCCACCCCCTTTCCTCTGGATGCTTTTATATGCCACTGCTATAGCAGCAATATTACTCCACTCAGCCTCCCAGTAGCAGCGTCCAGACAGACCCTCTCTACACAGCACCTGATAGCAGTAGTCAAATCTCTCTGGGTGGTCAGGATACGGCTGCTCCTCACTCACCCATGTCACCTTTCTGTTCCCCTCAGAGAGAGAGAGATGTCTGTTTGCTGTGTTTGGGTCCAGTGTGAGATCACAGGCATCTGCACACAAGAGGAGAGGAGAGAGGAGAGAACATCCTCATCAGAACATGGAGCAGGAAAAGACATGTTTACACACACACACACACACACACACACACACACACACACACCCTTGTGGTTTTTTCCCCCTTTTCACTTAGTTTGAAGATGCCCCTAATCCTAGTGTGGTCATAATTCAATTATGATTGACAGCTGTGTGAAACCCATGTCTTAACCTGCATTAAAGTGGCCTGGATCTGTGTGTTTGAATGGGCAACTGGGAACTGGGCTGACAGACTGAAGGAGTCAGTAACTGGGCTGACTGACTGTTTACCCTGATGGGGTCTGAATGGGAGGCCTGATGTTTTGCCAGTGTGAGAGACTGGGTATATGTTTACTCCAACAGTGTGAGAGACTGGGTATATGTTTACTCCAGCAGTGTGAGAGACTGGGTATATGTTTACACCAACAGTGTGAGAGACTGGGTATATGTTTACTCCAACAGTGTGAGAGACTGGGTATATGTTTACTCCAGCAGTGTGAGAGACTGGGTATATGTTTGGGTATATGTTTACTCCAACAGTGTGAGAGACTGGGTATATGTTTACTCCAGCAGTGTGAGAGACTGGGTATATGTTTCCACCAACAGTGTGAGAGACTGGGTATATGTTTACTCCAGCAGTGTGAGAGACTGGGTATATGTTTACTCCAACAGTGTGAGAGACTGGGTATATGTTTACACCAACAGTGTGAGAGACTGGGTATATGTTTACTCCAACAGTGTGAGAGACTGGGTATACAGTGCCAACTTGGAATGTGGACCATTGCTACCTAGATCCATCTAGACTGGCCTTGTTTTATTTCTGTACATAGTTGATGAACTATTATGATGCTTAAAGATGAAACCTTGTTTAAGGAACAGTGAAGTTGTGCTCAAACCTTTTTTTCAAGAGAACATCTTCACATGTTAAGCAGTATTAACATTCTCTTGCTCGTCTCTATCCACTAACTTTATTGACCTTTCTCTTAACTACGTAGGTCCCTGCTGGTCACATTTGGTACTACAGTTGATACACTGCATATCAACACAAAACCATGGACAGCTTGTAGTCTGTCATGGTTACTACTGATTGTATTTTTCCTGCATGACCCCTGGCAGTTGGGTTAGCCCCTTGGGTCATGGATCTGTCCAAGGTTTCTTCCTAGACTAACATAAGGGAGTGTTTCTTGCCCCTGTTGCTCTTGGGTGCTCCTTGCTGTAAAGCCCCATGAGATGTTCTGCTAGTTAGTCAGCACAGTCTCTGAGTGCTCTCCCCGGTGTGTCATCATCTGCAGCTTTCCTGGTGTTCACCACGTAGCACTCTCCTGACATCCTCAGTGCTGACGCTCAGTGTTGGACTGGCAGATGTTGATGGCAGCCTTGTCCAGGGCTCTGCATCGTCCACCTTGAAGCGGCCAAAGAAATGACAAGAGGACTGTGAGTGTGTGTGTGTGTGTGTGTGTGTGTGTGACAGAGAACAGAAGGAGGAATGATGATATAGAAAGAAGACAAGAGGACTGTGTGTGTGTGTGTGTGTGTGTAAGAGAACAGAGAGAGGAATGATGATACAGAAAGAAGAGGAGAACTGTGAGTGAGTGTATGTGTGTGTGTGTAAGAGAACAGAGGGAGGAATGATGATGCAGAAAGAAGACAAGAGGACTGTGAGTGTGTGTGTGTGTGTGTGTGTGTGTGTGTGTGTAAGAGAACAGAGGGAGGAATGATGATGCAGAAAGAAGACAAGAGGACTGTGAGTGTGTGTGTGTGTGTGTAAGAGAACAGAGAGAGGAATGATGATACAGAAAGAAGAGGAGAACTGTGAGTGAGTGTGTGTGTGTGTGTAAGAGAACAGAGGGAGGAATGATGATGCAGAAAGAAGACAAGAGAACAGTGTGTGTGTGTGTGTGTGTGTAAGAGAACAGAGAGAGGAATGATACAGAAAGACGACAAGAGGACTGTGAGTGTGTGTGTGTGTGTGTGAACAGAGGGAGGAACAACAAATGAAATGAAATGGCTCAACAAATGAAAGAGAAGAGCAAGTGGCAAACAGAGCAGGAATAACAGATGGAGGGATGATGGACACAGAGAGAACTCAGCAGCAGTGCTTCAGGAGTGTGTGTGTGTTGGCCAGCCTTGATAGGCCTCTAGCAGGAGCGTGTGTGTGTGTGTGTGTGTGTGTGTGTGTGTGTTAGCCAGCCTTGATAGGCCTCTAGCAGGAGTGTATGTGTTCGTGTCAGTCAGCCTTCATAGACCTCTTGCACCCTTCAGAAGGCCTCAGAGTAAAGAGGTGGTTAAACACACACACACACACACACCCTCTCACACACACAACCCTCACCCTCAAAACTCTAGTGCTTTTTCCCTCTCTCTCTCTCTCTTTCACACACACACACACACACACACACACGAAAAAAATAATTTTACGTAACATTTTTAGGAGCATTCAGAGAAAAAAGAACTACAGTTGATGCCATTCCTTGATAAATGAGAATGTACTGTATATTTTTTACAATGCACACACACACACACACTCCAAAATCACTTTATTTGTATTTATTTATTTTTATATTCAGTGTATGAATTTACAGCCCTGTTGAATAAGTAAATATTGAGCAAATATCACATTTAAACAAAGACATTAAAATGAAATGAGTCCATCTCCTCTCACATTAAGGCACATCTATTTGATGTCTCCTCTCTCATATCTCACAGCATGTGAAACTCTATACAAACAAATACATTAAACAATCAAATCAATTTGATGGATTAACACTCCAAGCCCTGAGAAATATGTTGATGTTGATTTGTTTTTGGTCTTCAGAAAACATCCAGCCACATACAACATTCTCTAGGTTAAGGTTGAGATGCCAGTGGAAGAGACTCCCCACACATATCTATCTGACACTGGATCCATTTGGTGATGCCTAAATAATGTGGGACCTTGTGTGAAGGACCAAAACAATACAAAAAAAAGTGAGTGAGAGAGTGTTTGTATGTGTGTGTGTGTGTGTGTGTGTGTGTGTGTGTGTGTGTGTGTGTGTGTGTGTGTGTGTGTGTGTGTGTGTGCATCAGAGTAGGACACATATAATTGAGGACATACAATTATATTTGAGGAATGAAATAAAATAAAAAGCATAAAACACACAGACACAGACACAGACATAGACAGACAGACACACACACACACACACACACACACACACACACACACACACTGTCTGAGGCAGAGGAG
>JAIFZK010000126.1:565000-590808 GCA_027481765.1 Tenualosa thibaudeaui | reverse complement strand
AATTTATATGGTCAGTTTTATTTATATGGTGTGTCAGCATGTTTCCAATAGTTTTATTGTATTCATTCAGTTTTATTTATACAGCACCTTTTCCAATAGTATTGTATCACGGTGCTTCACAGAAGGAGCACCCAAGAGCAACAGAGGCAGGAAAAACTCCCTTATGTTCAGTTAATCTAGGAAGAAACCTTGGGCAGATCCACGACTCAAGGGGCTAACCCAACTGCCAGGGGTCATGGAGAAAAATTACAAGTTGCCTATAGTTTTAGCTAAGGTTCATAATAGTTCATAATAGAGTATTATCCCACTTTACATTATATGGTAGTCAGTCTATAGGTGGTTATCAGGAATTATGGCTGGACAATGTAGCAGCGGCCAGGCATAGTGTCAAACTCAAAGGAGTGAGATGGGTCATGGGGGTAACAGTAAGGGTCCATTTGACAGCGCCATTGTGAGGGGGGGTGGGGGTGGGGGGGGGGTCACAAAGCCTCAAGGAAGGGGAGATGGGCCTAACGTGGGCGTCCAGGAGGGGCCTCTATGATGGAGAGTCGGTCCTGACATATATAGAGTGTGTGTGTGTATAGTAGTGTTTATATAGGGTGTGTGTGTGTATAGTTGTGTTTATATAGGTTGTGTGTGTATAGTGGTGTTCATATGGGGTATAGTGTGTGTGTGCGTGTGTATCGTAGTGTTTATATGATGTGTGTGTGTGTATAGTGGTGTTCATATGGGGTATAGTGTGTGTGTGCGTGCGTATCGTAGTGTTTATATGATGTGTGTGTGTGTATAGGGTGTGTGTGTATAGTGGTGTTCATATGGGATATGGGGTATAGTGTGTGTGTGTGTGCGTGCGTATCGTAGTGTTTATATGATGTGTGTGTGTGTATAGGGTGTGTGTGTGTATAGTGGTGTTCATATGGGGTATAGTGTGTGTGTGCGTGCGTATCGTAGTGTTTATATGATGTGTGTGTGCATATGGGACCTGTGTTTATATGATGTGTGTGTGTATAGGGTGTGTGTGTGTAGTGGTGTTCATATGGGGTATAGTGTGTGTGTGAAAGGCCCAGCTAAACCAGATTGAAAAAGATAGATGGACAGTGTTTGTCAGGCGGAGAGATGGAAAAGAGAGAGAGGGAGGGAGAAAGGAGAAATGAAGACAGAGACTAAAAAGAGAGAGAGGGAGGGAGAAAAGAAAGAAACAGACTAGAGGGACTAGAGAGAGGGAGAGAGAGAAAGATGGAGACAAGAGAGGATGTAAGAAAGAAGTGCAGATAGAGAGAGAAAGAGAAAAGGAAAAAAAGAGGAGGGGGGTTATGCAGTGCTGTGAGTGTGTGTGTGTGTGTGTGTGTGTGTGTGTGTGTGTGTGTGTGTGTGTGTGTTTGGGGGGGGGGTTATGGTGCTGTGAGTGTGTGTGTGTGTGTGTGTGTGTGTGTGTGGTGGGGGGCTTATGCAGTGCTGTGTGTGTGGTTGGGGGTGTGTGTTGCAGTGCTGTCTGTGAGTGTGTGTGTGTGTGTATGTGGTGGGGGGGTTATGCAGTGCTGTGTGTGTGGTTGGGGGTGTGTGTTGCAGTGCTGTCTGTGAGTGTGTGTGTGTGTGTGTGTGTGTGGTGGTGGGGCAGTGCTGTGTGTGTGGTTGGGGGTGTGTGTTGCAGTGCTGTCTGTGAGTGTGTGTGTGAGTGTGTGTGGTGGGGGGGTTATGCAGTGCTGTGTGTGTGGTTGGGGGTGTGTGTTGCAGTGCTGTCTGTGAGTGTGTGTGTGTGAGTGTGTGTGTGTGTGTGGTGGGGGGCTTATGCAGTGCTGTGTGTGTGGTTGGGGGTGTGTGTTGCAGTTCTGTCTGTGAGTGTGTGTGTGTGTGTGTGGTGGGGGGGTTATGCAGTGCTGTGTGTGTGGTTGGGGGTGTGTGTTGCAGTGCTGTCTGTGAGTGTGTGTGTGTGTGTGTGTGGTGGGGGGGTTATGCAGTGCTGTGTGTGTGGTTGGGGGTGTGTGTTGCAGTGCTGTCTGTGAGTGTGTGTGTGGGGTTGCATTAGTGCAAGTACCTCTCTAAGGCTCTAAGGGAAAGGTCATTTGGCTTTGTGTTTTAATCAATGTTTTCATTATTGATTGGTTATGATTTATCTGGCATTATTATTCTGATGCAGAGCCAACAGAGCCATTTAAGAAACACACACACACAAAAGTGCCTGCACACACACACACACACACACAGAAAGAGACATAGAGAGGAGAGGGAGTCACAAAGACAAACACACAGACAGGTCCATATAGACATACAAACTCACACAACTGTCACACACACACAGCGTCACACACATATGCACAACCACAGCCACACATACACATATGTTAGCACACACAGCTACAAACACACACACACACACACACACACACCTACCTTCCTGCAGGTAGATTGACTCAGGGAGTCCCGGGAAGTAAAGAAGGAAGAGAGGAAAGGAAGATGAGTAAGAGAGGGAGAGAGAGAGAAAAAGATAGAGAGCAAGAGGGAGCGAAAGATAGTAAGCGATAGAGAAAGAGAGAGAGAGAGAGGGGGAGAGAGAGGGCAAGGGAGAGAAAGAGAGAGAGAGAGAGAGACAGGCTGCCACCGCAGAAGGAGGCCAGACGTGCGCGCACACACACACACACACACACACACACACAGACGTGTACACACACACACACACACACAGAGACGCGTGCATACACACACAGACGTGCACACACACACACACACACATACACACACAGAGACGCGTGCGTGCACACACACACACACACACAGATGCGTGCACACACACACACACACACACACACACAGAGACAGACGCGTGCACACACACACACAGACGCATGCACACACATACACACAGACTCGTGCACACACACACACACACACAGATGCGTGCGTGCACACACAGACACACACAGAGCGCAGCTGGCATGATGCCCGTCTGCCAGGGAGATAAACAGTGTCTGGTGGCTGTATACTGTGTGTGTGTGTGTGTGTGTTTGTGTGTGTGTGTGTGTGTGTGGTAACACCACACATTTGCAATTCCAATGATCCACTTCCAGTGAATTACACAGCAGCCACTTGCTGCCTTAAAAGCACATAAATAATCACTTCTCTTTCTCCCTCTCTCTCACACACACTCTCTCTTTTACACACACACACTCGGTCTGTCACACACACACACACAAAGACAAACACACACACACGCATGCAAATGATTGTCCAACCTATTGATATTGTATTTTCCCTATTGTCTCTGCAGAGCTCATACAGCAACACACACACACACACACACTCTCTATCACAAATACACACACACACACGTGGTGGTAGCACAGTGATTAAGGAACATGGCTAGCATGCTAGTAGTCTGACAAGTTGTTGGCTCGAATCCTGGCTGCCACTGTTGCACCCCAAAGGCACTGAACCCAACACTGCTGAACCCAACACTGCTGAACCCCACACTGCTGAACCCAACACTGCTGAACCCAACACTGCTGAACCCCACACTGCTGAACCCCACACTGCTGAACCCAACACTGCTGAACCCCACACTGCTGAACCCAACACTGCTGAACCCAACACTGCTGAACCCCACACTGCTGAACCCCACACTGCTGAACCCAACACTGCTGAACCCAACACTGCTGAACCCCACACTGCTGAACCCCACACTGCTGAACCCCACACTGCTGAACCCAACACTGCTGTAGGTGTGTCTGAGAAATGCAGACATGTAATGTAAATGTACACCCAAACACTTATGTATATATACACACACACACACACAGACACAATGTGAGGAAGAGAGGGAGGAGAGGTACCAGAGAAAGGGATGCAGAGAAGAGAGAGGAGAGAAGCGAGAGAGAGAGAGGAGAGAAGATAGAGAGAGGAGAAGATATAGAGAGGGAGATAGAGAAGAGAGAGAGAGAAGAGAGAGAGAGAAGAGAGGTATGGGCTTGTGGAGAATACAGATGTCATCCATCTCTCTCCCTCTGCAGGGATCAGCCAGACAGGCCATCAGTTAAAACACACACACACAAATGACACACACACACACACACACACACACAAAACAGAAACATATGATGAGCACAGAAACACACACACCTTAAGAGATAGTAGACACACAATGATATGATGAAAGATGAATAGCATGTAGCATTCATACCCTCACACACTCTCTACAAAATAGAGGGAGTACTAAACCAAGAACAGACAGGCAAGCTGTGTGTGTGTGTGTGTGTGTGTGTGTGTGTTTCCACGCTCGGTTTCATAGCAATGTGGTCATTTTCAGCTCAATGGTGTGGTTTCTCCCAGCTGGAGCGCCACTGTGTCCAACAGCACTGCTGTGTGTGTGCGTGCGTGCGTGTTGTGCATGTCTTTGTGTGTGTGTGTGTGTGTGTGTAAGAGAGAGAGAGGGTGGTAAAAGCTCATTTTCTGCACCTTTTCTGCATGGCCACTCCTTTACTCTCTCTCTCTAACACACACACACACACACACACACACAGTATATTTATACATAGACTGCATCGGGTTTGTTTATGTGGACGAGTGATGCACTACTTCTCTATCATTATATCTGTCCCTGTGTGTGTCTGTCGGTGTGTGTGTGTGTGTGTGTGTCTGTATATCTGTCCCTGTGTGTGTCTGTCTGTATATCTGTCCCTGTGTGTGTCTGTCTCTGTGTGTGTGTGTCTGTCTGTATATCTGTCCCTGTGTGTGTCTGTCTGTGTGTGTGTGTGTCTGTCTGTCTGTCTATATATCTGTCCCTGTGTGTGTCTGTCTGTATATCTGTGTGTGTGTGTGTCTGTCTGTCTGTCTGTCTGTCTGTATATATGTCCCTGGGTGTGTCTGTCTGTATATCTGTGTGTGTGTGTGTGTGTGTGTGTGTGTCTGTCTGTCTGTCAGTCTGTCTGTATATATGTCCCTGTGTGTGTCTGTCTGTATATCTGTGTGTGTGTGTGTGTGTGTGTCTGTCTGTCAGTCTGTCTGTATATCTGTCTCTGTGTGTGTCTGTGTGTATGCCTGGCTGTTTGTATGTCTTTGTGTGTGTGTGTGTGTGTGTGTAGTGACACTGATGTATTGGTCTATTTTGTTGTGGTGTCTGCAGTAATGGCACAGAATGAATGGCTGACCCCTTCTGTCCAAGAGATAACTGTCCACATCACTGTGTGTGTGTGTGTGTGTGTGTGTGTGTGTGTATGTGCATGCATGCGTGTGTGTGTGTGTATGTGCGCGTGTGCGTGCATGCATGCGTGTGTGTGTGTGTGCATGGGTAAATGCAGAGGAGCTGCTGTTAGTGAGTTTACAAGAGTGTAGTGTTGTACTGTGACCTTGTTTATGTGTCACAGGCCAGGGTTAACAAGAATTGCCTGTAATCTGGAACCTGTAATATGAGTCACAGGGACGTGTGTGTGTGTGTGTGTGTGTGTTGTATAGTTTAGTGTATGAGTGAGGACGAGGAGGAGAGTCTGAAGAGTTGTATATAACAGAGTGTTTGGTTACTTAGAAAATGTAGTGAGCTAAGCTATCAGTTCCTCTCCATTTAGATCAAGCTTCACTGCACTACATATTCATCCAACTACATGCCAAGGTTCCACTTTTGGAACCAGTTAGTGACCTGGTCCAGATCCCGGCCCTCGTGGCCAGTTGCACCAGCTGAATGTAAGCTCCAACTTAGCTCAGTGCTAGCATAAATTGCTCCAACTTAGCTCAGTGCTAGCATAAATTGCCACTACGTCTGAGTTTATGTGCTACTAAATTTGAACTGGTTGCACAATTTATGTCTTCAAATTTACATAATCAGAACACGGTGTAAGTTGGTTGGTTTACATGGTCATGCACATTTTTGTGACGTCAAAATACACAATAGAGGCCTGCCCCAGGAGTATAGATCTGGATTGGGTTGAATTACCTATTAGCGAGATCTACTGTCAGGAGAGTATCCCATAGGAAAAATGTGTTGCTCATCTGCGGATCAATCTCATCTCTTGAGATCAATTTTCTGGGTTACTTCTCCTAAGAGTCCCTTAGGAGCAAGAGATAAGCTAAAAAGAGACAAGACATCACTAAGACAAAGGAGGTTGAGTTGAGATAATCAGTTGAGCAATACTTGAAGTGGGATAAACAGAGATCTCATAATGGTATGCCCCTTATCTCAATTATGTCTTGATTATTTTGAGTAGAATCAAAGAGAACAACATGAGATGAATCCGAGACTTTTATAAGAAAAGTCTGAGATGTATGGGCCCTAGAAAAGATCTTACCATTGTCTTAATTGTGTCTTCCATGTCTTGATTGTTTCTTTTAAATGTCTTACTGAAAACTCAGGACATAAGCTGCAAGACAACAGCATTCAAATTTGGCATGAACAATTTGACAAAAATACTTGCCACATAGACCATGCACAACTCCACTTCAGGTTAAAAGGATTATAACACCAGGTTTGAAATTGTAAATCAGTTAATTGTTGTATACAATAAATATTGTATTATCTTTAAAGCATTTAATTGGATTGGACCACATAGCACCTTGCCTGCTAACATCACACTTAAAAAGTAACTAAGATTTCCTGAATCTTTCCTATTTAAATGTCATCTCTGCAAAGTAGTTATAGGGACTATATGGGACTACTTTCAGGTGCAGCATATCAATTTAACTCGAGGGGAGGTTAAAAGTGAACATATGTTGCTTTAAAGCTACACTGTTCTGATTGGATATAATGATTATCCCCACTATCCTGGCCTGAAAACACACAGACCATAATTTTGAGAAAGCAACTTAAGATTGCGCCAACCTTTTTACGGTCAAGGACCTGCTTTCCTTCGCCTGAGGGGTTGTTTCCAGGGCAACCAAAGGGAAGTGCATTTTGGCACTCCTCAACAGTGAAGAAATGATCAAAAAGTGCATGAAACAGACATATGCAACGTGGTTTGGATGCGTGATTCATGGCAGCAAGGCGGAATGAGGAGATGAACACGCCGCTCCTGTTGACCTGATGTTGAAGATGGACTGTCATGATGCCTCTCTCCAATGAGATCGCATAGGGTCTGAAGCTCTCTAACCTGGCCTGGATCTGAAAGGGAGAAACTGTACAAACAATACAAGATTGACTAAACTCTACTTTTACTACTCTTAAACTCTACTCTTAAACTCTACTCTTAAAAACAGCTTTATTGGCAAGTTCATTTTTGAACATATTAAAAACATGCCTACAAGACCTCACACAGGCCTTCATCAGGGTAAATAGAAAGAGATACAACACCACCAGAATTAGATAGATAAATACATCACAAGACACAGACAGACATCTCATTAGCTGTATACATCTGTGAGAGGTATACAATTGAACATTTTAAGTGTTATTTCTCATTTGCTAATGATAGCAAGGATTATGTGCAATAAATAAGCTTTGTTCATAAACCATACCGTTCTTATGTTATACCGTCCTTTTTTCTAGGATAGTTCAAACAAGGCCCAATCACTAACAAAACAATTACATCATGAATGAAGTAGTAGAAAATGTATGGGGTCAGGTGAGCTGCATGGCCTCTGCCAGGTGAAGGACCAGAGGTGTTGAGGTCATACAGTGATCGTCTGGGTGTATGGCCTCCATAGGGAGAAGGACCAGAGGTGTTGAGGTTATACGGTGATGGGCTGGCTGTACTGACTCCAGAGGGTGATGGAACAATGGTGCCCCTTTGGTAGAGCCATCAGAAAATTATATTGAACTATTAATGATATTTCTGTAAATGCAAATTGCCTAGAATAGATATGACAAATAACTATAAAGAACTGACTGAAATGAGGCATAAGAGTTCAAAAGGTTTAATCCCTAAATCCAAGTGGATACAGATGTTGGCTTTTAACAATTTAGACTGGTATTTTTAGACCTCATTTGACCCTTATGTTATGATTAACATTATGGTTATGCTAACAGATAGCAGCTCACAGTATTACCTCAATACTTACCGGATTAACATTATGGTTATGCTAACAGATAGCAGCTCACAGTATTACCTCAATACTTACCGGATTAACATTATGGTTATGCTAACAGATAGCAGCTCACAGTATTACCTCAATACTGTGGGAATTTCTGTAAGAACAAGTAATATATGTGTGTTGAGTGTATACAAGAATAGAATAGTGCATGCAGTAGAATGTGTACTATAAAAAGAATGTACAAGAGATTTATGTGCATGACAGTAGACGTCTTTGGAAAACCATGTTGAAACCATGTTTGGAGCATCATCGTAAAAGGACAGAGACTGAGATCTCGTGTAGGATTGGCTCTGTTCCAGCTACATCATCTACTGTTAGGAGTATTTAAGGTAGACAGATAAGGTAAAAGGTTAGAATGGTTGAGGATCATCGATGTATAGCCATTCTCTCGGTGAACGCATTAAAGACTTGGTTGAACAAGACAAACTTCTCTGCTACTTTGGGTTTTTCTGAGAAACTTCTCCACATAATTTGGCGTCACGAACAATCAGTGTTTTAATTGGTCCCTTCTCCCCTTGGGAACGGAAAACTTTTGCTTCCGTCTAGATTGGTCTGGGTAAGTTTAATTATGGCATTAATTTAGGTTTATAAATTATGGGGGCCACCACTGCAAAGAACATGTGTGGTAAGATATGTGGAGACTTTTTTGGCTTGTTCAATTGCCTTCACCGATATTTCAGGTCTGTATAGTGGCAGTATCTTTCATTCTGTCCATGGCAGGCCATGGATGGGCTGAGAACTGTTCCATTTCTAACGCATATTGTGCTTGATATTTCTAACTCACATTGTGTTTAATATAAATGTTAAACAGGATGGTTTTTTCATCTTGGGCATGTTGTCTGTCTTGCGTCATTGTACCCTTGCCTCTAAGTCTCGTTTGTGTTCACTTCATAGCATGTGGAAGTGTTCACCTTTTGTCAGGCCTAACGACCTCATAGCTTAGTTTAAATATAGAACAATAACGGAAGGAGGCGTTATGAGAAGTGTAAAGGAATAAGAAATAGAGGAATAATGGAAATAAAGGAATTGTGACATAGGGCGCAAACATGTGGGCTCTAAATTAATTAAGTTTTTGGTATATGGTGTGGACTGTTATTAGTTAGCCACGAAATAATATTTCAGTCGCTGGTATTTTTGTGAGTTTTCATTGATCGCGCCTGATGGCTCGCTGATTATGAGAGCGTGCTGCTATTAACAGTACCCGGTCTGGCCTATGAATAAAGGAAGGAAAAGCCCTTGATCCGCGTCTTTATGTGTTAGAGTGACGGGATGTTTTCCCGTGATGCGAGTGTGGCTTATGCGCTTGAAAGTGTGTACTTGGCATGAGCAATAATCTCTCTTGTGTGAAGTGCTGTGCTTTTGTGGAAGTGTAGTACTATCAGTTGTTTCTGCATGTCGGAACATTTGACATGATGTGTCTTCTGTTCAAACTTTTGAATAACACTTGGTCTGTTCACTTGGTGTGCAAGTTTCCAACTGTTGCATGAGAAGGTCAAGAGGTCACTTAGCCTCTTCTTTCCCTCTTCTTCTCTTTCCTATGTGGTACTGTATGTGGGTTGCAGCTGTATGCGTGGGCATGGGAGTTTGTAAGGAGTGCCTTAGGTCTGTGAAGTTATGGTCAAGGGAATGTGCAACGTGAGGATAATTTTGCCTGATTCCCTTTTCGTTAGTCCCTGATGTGTCATGTGTCCTTCTGTGTGGTATTGTCTTATATATGGGGGACAGGTGTGCAGTTGGTCCAGCTTTTAGGCACAGGCACAGCTGGAAAAGGGAGGTGGTATTGATTACTTATAAAATAAGAATAGTAAGTTGGTATAAGAAGAAGTAAATAAAATAAAATAATAAGATTTTAATATTTCAATTATTTATTTCAGACTTAAGTAACGGATGGATTTCAACGGAAGCCTGAGCAAGTTGGTAATTATTGGAATTCCCCTTGTGTGCTTGGTATAGATCAGGTAGACAACGTGGTGACATCTATAGCTTGTGTAGGTGATAGTTCAAACATAATAATATATAGTATACTGTTTCATAAGGGTGAAATGGAAAGTCAGATTGGGAAGGATTTTACACCGCTTGAGCAGGTGGTGCAGAATAATAAATTAGCGGAAGATCAGATTCGGAAAGTTAGTGCTAAATGGGAAAAGCGCACTAAAAAAGATCAAGAGTCATGGCCTCAACAGGGAACATTGGATTTACGAATTCTAGTACAACTTGAAGGTAAAATAAGGGATTACAAATGTACTGATAAGTCTGAGAAAAGAAAGATAAAAAGACAAAATGAGTTGGAAATATTAAAACTATTTGTTGATTTAGCCATGAGCACACCGCCTAATATGTCAGATCAGGATGCGCTTAGTTACAACGATAAACAATCAAAGGATTGTCTGGGGGTTAGACCGCCTCCATATTATGATCCAAAACCTCTCTGCCCTGCGATAGATAAAAGTGTGGGACTCTATCCTCAGTTGGAATTTAAAGGCAATGTGGAGGTCCCAGAGGAATTAGTCTCATCTAGAGAGAAACTTTTACATTTAGTTCAAAATGTAGCAACTAACGTTGTTTCATTAAGTGATCAAATCAAAAATATGTCGCCTGATATAATGAGACCTTTATCTGCGACGTCTTCTAATGTCCAAAACCAAGAGCAGCGCGTGATTAGTCCGACCCCGCCAATAAATGGAAAAAAACTGTCGTTTTCTAGAGATTTGTTGACTGAGGAGCCACTACATGGGGTGGACCAGTCAGCCTTGGGTGCGTGTTATTTACCCCAAGAGGAACGAGTTTTAAAGGTACAACATGAACATCCAGTAGAGTTAAAACAGTACAGTGAAAAATTAGTCCAGCCAGCCGTAACTCCAAAAAGAACACGAAAGGGTGTGGACAAAGAGGATCAAGAGAGATTGGAACATGTGCGTCGTGTTCTAGCTCAAAGTGGGTTGGGTGAATCACAGGTACAAACTGAATTAGAAGAAAAGATAAAACAAGAGTTGTGGGATTTTGAACAAAATGCATTAGCATCGGGAAAAAGGGTTACAGGTGAGATTTTTAGTGATATACGTGACCGTGAGGTATTGGGACAATTTTGGAATAAGCGTTGTTATATTCAAACAAAACTGGAAAAATATGTTCAAATTGCGAATAAAGGAGGCATATCAGTACCTGTAATTGGGACTTTGATTGAAACTATTAAAACGGAATTGGCTAGAGTAGAAGCAGGTCCAGCTACAGCGGAATACCAGAGAGATAAAATAAAGCGTGTAAAACATTTAGAAGCATTAACACAATTAGCGTATACTGCAGAAGAGATATATAAGCGTCGCTCTGGAAAGAAATTTAATCATGGAGACTTGTGTGCACTTTCTGTTCAGCATGGTTATCTGGAGGGACAAACTTCTAGTGGGACCCCATTGACAGTTATTTTGCAGGATCAGAATCAGGTTAATGTCGATAAATTGCATTCTTACGTCACTACCCATACAGATGATGAGGAGGATGAGGAAGAGAATACTTTAGCATTTATGGCTCCACTGGTAGATAATAACATAAAGGACATGCATACACATAAGTCGAGAGTAGCTTCATCAAGGTTAGACACTAGTAAGAATATTTCTTCATCGGGCTCTCCGATGATGCCTATGATAGTGAAAGGAGACCGTACATTTTATGACCCTTGGGGATTTGCGGACGTGCGGTTTGATTTCGCGTCTACCTCGCTTCAGGATGGAGCAGGTGCATGGATACAACGTTTTGAGTCAGAAACACAGGGACATACACTTGCTATTGGGGACATTAAGTACTTGTTGGGCATCGTTATGGGCAAAGAACCATTGGCAGATGTTCTGTCAAAAGTGGACTTGGATGTTATAATGGGGGATCCCGCTGCTGACCATTTGCCCTTTCACAACTATCGTACACGTGTATGGAAAGCATTGAGAATGGCTTATCCAAACCGTTGCCCAGCTAGTGCACTGACATTGAATAAGTTAAAACCTGACGAAAACCCAACCGCCTTTGTGGAGGCTGCAACAGCACGTTGGCGTTGCCAACTGGAGTCCGACCCAAATGACAATGAACTGAACAGAGGACTTTTCCGTCAGGCTGTACTTGATGCCCTTCCCACTCCAGTTAAGTCACAACTTGAAAATGACTGGCGCTTGCATACAATGACAAAAGATGAGTTTCGCCAAGCTGTAACGCACTTTGTTACCCAGTACAGGAAGTCTGAGGACAGGCGTGAACAGCAGGACACTGAGGCTCAGCGAAAGCTTCTCATGAAACAACTGGAGGAGTTGAAACACCCAAAAAAGGCTCAGGCAGTATTGACAACTGCGGAACAGGCCCCTCCCGCTGCTCCATCTTCTCCTACTGTGAGTGCTTCATCTGTGTTTGTTCCACCAGTTTCACAGCCACAGTTCCAGCAGAGTCGCAATCCCATGACATTGCCCTATGTGAGAAGGGCTGGAGGCTCTTTCAGAGGAAGAGGCCGAGGTCGCGGACGAGGTTACAGTCCAGCGATCCTCCAAGACGTGGAATGCTGGACTTGTGGTAATGTGGGACATATTTCTTTTTCCTGTCCAAATGCGTTGCGAAATCGCCAGCAAAATCCGGTGAGGGGGGGTGTGTTTCAAACTGCTGCGGGTCCTAGCCAATCCCCACAGGGCGGTCCAGTAAATTTTGCGGTAGGTCAATATTGACTAGGTTCCGATTTGGGAATAGTTAAACAGGTAACTCAAGGGCCTGATGAAGAACCACATATCACTGCAACAATACAAGGTCATACATTACCATTATTAGTTGATACAGGAGCTACTTATACTTGCATTAATACATCTTCTATTCCACACATTAGGAAACATGAGTCAGGAAAGGTTGCTAGGACAATAGGGTTTGCAGGACAAGTGCAGTTACTTCCTTTTTCTGAATTGGTAAAGGTACAGGTAGGGCAATACACAACAGAAATGTCAATTTTACTTTCTTCCTCAACTCCAGTCAATGTGTTGGGACGTGATGCTTTGTGTAGATTGGGACTAAAAATAAAATGTACTCCACAGGGGGTGTCAGTGGGAGGTCCAGAAGTACAGATGTCTCTCTTGGTACAGACTGACACAGAATTGCCTTCTGTCTTATCAGTAATGCGAGTTTATTGGATTTCAGAATTTGATGTAAATATGTTAGAACAATTATGGCAAAAGTGGAAATGTATTTTTAACGAGCATAACTTTGATTTACGTTTTCCCCATTATCCAGTGCATTGTACTTTAAAGGTGGATCTCACATTGGACGACTCAGTAGAACTTGACTGGCGAAGAAATTTGTCAACTCAGCGAAATTACTTTTTACAGGTTACAGATATTGTGGTTGGAACTGAGGGAGTGGGGTTATCTGTTTCATTTTTAGACACAATATTAGACCAATACTTTGATATGCCTCATATGACACCGCACATTGTTTTTGCTATTAGTACAGGATATCGATTAAGACACGTGGGAGATATGATGCTGAGAGCGTCTTTGACTACATGGAAGTGTACTAAGGATGATAGTAAGTTAATTTCAGAAGACGGTACACTTCTCAAGATATTAGAGAAATTTGAGCTTAATGGTTCGCCTCAAATAGTGGAATTATCTGATAAAGGAGTTACATCAAAAGAAACGACTTGTCAAAATCTAGATCTCTATACGCAAAATTGTCCTTTTCAAAATCCTTACTGTCTGCATTCTAAATTTCCAGGTGCAGGGTATAGGTGTTGGAAGAAAAGTTGGCACTACCCGTTAACAGCGATAGAGTTAAGACGACTTCAATATGATCAACCATATTCGCCGTGGAAAATGATGATACAATCTGAAGCTAAAGATAGTTATAAGGATAGAGTTCTAAAACAAGTTCCAGATTGTGTTTGGCCAAAAGATGATAGTGATGTAGGACTTGTAAAATCTGCAAATCCAGTAGAACTACAAGTAAAGTCGGGAGCAGTACTTCCTTTCCATCGTCAATATCCAGTCGCACCAGAGGCAGCGAAAGGATTAAGAGGTATAATAGAGAATCTTTTGAAAGCAGGAGTAATTGAGCCAGTAATTAGGCCGCTTGCTAATTCACCTATTTTTGCAATTCAAAAAGCAGATAAAGTAAATTGGAGACTTTTGATTGATATTCGTTCACTTAATCAGGTGTTGGTGGATGTTCCTAACTATATTGCGTCGCCAACGTCACTTTTAACAAATGTTCCCCCGTCAGCCAAATATTTTTCAGTATGCGATCTTGTTTCAGCCTTCTATACGGTCCCGTTAGCAGAAAATAGTAAGGGTTTATGTGGGTTTAAATATTTGAGTACTTATTATCAGTACACTCGTCTTCCAATGGGATTAAAAATCTCTCCTACAGTGTTTAACCAGGTATTAAAGGATGATTTAAAACATCTTTCATGTACTAGCACTATATTGCAGTATGTGGATGATTTAATTGTATGTTCCCCAGATGCAGAGACGTGCGAAAAGGATACGTTATTATTATTACGGACGCTGGCGGAGGGTGGTCATAAAGTCTCACGGAAAAAGTTGCAGTTTGTTGAACCTCAGGTAACTTATTTAGGACGAACTATTTCACAGGGTCAACGTGGGATAGCTCGAGACCAAATAGAAACAATAATACAAATACCTAAACCACAAACTGTCAAACAAATGATGACCTTTATAGGTTTGGTAGGATTCAGTAGTGAATGGATAGAGTGTCATGAATATAAGATCGCTCCCCTACCTGCAATGATAGCTGTTGCAACAGCAGGTGGGTTACAAAAACCTTTAATGTGGACAATTGATGGTGATCAGGCATTTACTTTGATTAAAATGGAATTACAAAGAGCACCTGCCTTGGCGCTCCCTAATTATGACTTGCCATTTCATCTTTATGTTGCAGTTAGGAAGGAGCAGGATCGCGATGCATATATGACGGCAGTATTAACACAGGCCCAGTGTAAAGGTAAAGCAAAACAAGCCTTAGCTTACTATTGTTCTAAATTGGATGAGGTAGCGCAGGGTTATCCACCATGTTATCAGGGAGTGGAAGCTGTCTATATGGCCTATGTTAAAGCAACAGGTATAACAATGGGATGGCCAATTGTAATTTTTACATCTCATGCTATCTCTCAGTTAACAGAGCAAGGAAGATTTTGTTTAACACCTCAGCGCCAATTAAAGTATAACGATTTGTCCTTTTGTCCAGATGTCACAATTAGAACATGTGATATGGCAACAAATCCAGCAGATAGAATTCTGTTAGATTATGAAGGAACGCCTCATGAATGTGTGGCAGATTCTTTAGTCTTCTCAAAATTGCGCGCGGATTTGGAGAGTGAACCACTTGAATCTGGCTTAGTATTTTTTGTGGATGGTTCCAGTCATAATTATGATAACAGAACATGTGCAGGATTTAGTGTTATTCGATTAACAGATTCACAAGAATTGGAAGCTGTACTTTGTATTCCTTGTAAACAACCTTGCTCAGCCCAGTTAGCAGAATTAAAGGCCTTAACTGAAGCTTGTTTGTTAGCAGAGGGACAGGATGCTACTATTTATACCGATAGTGCCTATGCACATAATGTATGTCATGTTCATGGAGCTCAATGGAAACAGAGAGGGTTTAAAAAATCAGATGGCTCTCCCATTCAACACTTAGATCAAATTCAATTGTTATTAACATCTATGATGTCACCTAAGCGTTTGGCTATTTGTAAATGTCGAGCACACAAGAAGGGTGAGGATTTAGTAAAATTCTTTCAGGTCCACCCATAGAGGGGGGTGAACAAGTGAAAGAGTGTCCATTAACTTTTTGGTTACATAATACTGTATTTCCACCTTATCGGGCAAAAAGAAATTTGAAAAATTCAATGGCATCAGAAAAAGTTAGCGATAAACATGAGTCATATTTGGACAATAGTTGGTATGATTGGGCAAAGTATACTGCTGAGACTTACCATCCATCTGAAAATTGTTATGTATGTGCACAAGCTCGACCGCCTATGATTGTTATTCCTGCGCCTCATCGTCATTATGACGCAGTAGAATATTATGATAAGGAATGTAGAAAGTGTTCGCCTAAAGGTACGCAGTGTTCTATAGAATTGGATAATGTACGTGACTGTGTTAAGGATTTACCAGTAAGTGGATATGAATGTTTAATTGGATTAGGAAGTAGGTCCTTTGAGGATTATAGAAGAACAGAAGTTCGTCAGTATGATTTTCATCGTCGTGACCTTTTTAAATCAAAAGCTTGTGACAGATTGAGTAGTTGGCCAGAAACCTCACCAACCACGATAAAGCGATATAGGTTAGGTGAAGGGTTCGATTTTGATTGTTATGCGCGTAAAGGTATGTATAATGTAGGAATTTTTCAGGGTAAATGTAATATTACTTGGGCTATTGATTCAGCTCAATTTCTTGTAGTACCGAAGGTTTCGAAGGAAGAAACTGAGGCCCGTCGACTTAAATATCGATATAGGTCTTATGTTCACCCGCATGCTATGTTGGCACATCAGAATGTTTCTCTGGCAGATTATTGGTGGGCCTGTGGCCCAGAGTGGGGATTACGTAATACATTGCCAGAAGATTGGAATGGGCTTTGTTCACGAGTTACTGCTATGCAGGATAGTTCAATTGTATATTCAGTGGATAATGATATTTTGGGTAATGTCTCAGTAGGAAATTTTTCACATTATAAAAATAGGAAAATAAGAGCTGTTAAGCCATATGAAAAAGATCCTAATGTGTATTTGGATGCTATAGGTCAACCAAGAGGAATACCCCCAGAATATAAAATTAGAAGTGAAATTGCAGCAGGGTTTGAATCTATTATTCCCATGATAGGGATAGGAAAACTATGGGAAGTAGCAAATTATCTGTATTATAATCAGCAACGTTTTCTTAATTATACGATTCAGGTTCTTGAACCCTTGGGTGAACAACTGGATGCCACATCAAGAGTAGCTATGCAAAACCGTATGGCCTTAGATTGGATGTTGGCAAGAGAAGGGGGTGTATGTGCAATGATAGGCTCTCACTGTTGTACTTATATTCCTAATAATACAGCATCTAATGGATCATTTACTATAGCTATGACTAGATTAAAAAATTTAAGTGTTGAACTTGCAGCTAATGCTGGCCGGGATGCTAAGCTTGACCAATGGGTAGATCATTGGATAAAAACTACTTTTGGACCTTTTACTGCATGGTTTGTTAAAATAGCTGGGATGATTGGATGCATTCTTCTCATTGTTTCTCTTGTTTTCTGTTGTCTTATTCCCTGTCTGAGAACTTTGTTCGTAAGGGTAGTGGAAGGACAGGTTAAGACTCAAATGGTCCTGTCGGGGCTGGTTGACGAAGAGGAGTGCGATGACTGCAAAGAAGAAACCTTGCCAAATGCGCCTCCATATGTTGTTCCGGATGCTGTTCTCCACAGGGTGATGGACATTCCGTTTGTGGCTTGGTCACAGGGTCCACAGGACTTGGGCTCCGTGGTAATAAGGGCTTGAACTGTGTCTTTGTCGATTACGCCCTGGGTGTGTCGGAAATGGCATTCTGAGCATAAAAAGGAACACGTCACCCCGAAAGGGAGGAGGTTGCAACTAAGGACATTGAATTGGAATATATGGACTGTCAACAGCCCTGGCAGTAAGGATCAGTCTGGTATTACTGTACAGTATTACCTCAATACTGCTCCGGATTAACATTATGGTTATGCTAACAGATAGCAGCTCAAAGTATTACCTCAATACTGCTCCGGATTGCTCCGGGAACCACTGGGAGGGGAGCTCTGCAGATCCTTCATTTTCTGGGTGGGTGGGTGCGTGGGGACCCTCTTTTTTGCAACTATTTTCTTTTTGTCCATCCTGCTAATGAAAAAATACATTCCAATCATGTGGCACTATTTCTGCTTTGTGTTTTATAATACTTTACATAACCGTGGGAGTGGAAAAAACTGAAATGAGGCACAGAAATTTCCATTCTTATTCGGTCTGGTTACTACCTTTTATGTCAGAACCAGGGACGTGTACATGACTATAGAGGGGCAGGTGCTCAAAGTCAGAAAAGGGCAGCATGTGCGCAATTTTCCTGTCCTTTAAACAATATGGAAATGAATGTAAAATTAATAAAGTACTAATAGAACGCTAACTACTTAGCAACGGACATAGAAGCGGAAGGCAACACGGAATTGTTTCAGTACCCAAACCTAATCTTAATATTAACTGTCCCGAGTTTCTTTGTTGATTGATACTCTCAAACATTTTAAAGTAAAGGACCACCAAATTAATGCATTGTGGAAGCCCATTTCGTTACTTGTTGAACAGACGCCATTAACGTTAGCATCTTCCAACGGACCACTCCTCATCACAACGGTTAAATATTTCACCAAAAGAATTTCTTTATTCAACTCTTCACAACGTCACGTAGTTGACCAACTAATATAGAATATTCTTTCTTGCAGCAAAACCTGCAGCAGCAGCGTTTTTTCTCCAGAACTTGACCAACAGATCTTTCCCGCGCAGGTGCAACCAAAAATTGACGAGTCTGTTTCCTGTATTCACGCGGGCTTTAGAGTTCAGACTTCACGCGGAAAGTAACTATGGCAACAACAGATTGGCGTTGTCTTGATTCGTTTGGAAGAAACAGCACAGCATTTCTGCTAAGAATAACGACTAAAAGTAAGTAATATCATAAAGTGTTCTGTTTTGAGAATTAAAGGACTCTGTTAACACACAGGGTAGAAGTCTTCCACACCATGGCGTTACGAAACAGAGATATAATGCCACATTCAAAGGCGCAGCCACGTAGCTATGATATCTAATGTTAGCTACACCTAGCTAATACATGTATGCCTACTGTGGCAGAACGTAAAATAATTACAACTCGCGATATCTATGGTTACGAATCTCATAGACTTCAGACTCTTCAGAAAGGTGAAAACAGGGAAATACACGTCTCTAAGAATAATTGTGAAATGATTGTACTGTGTAACCACATTAAAACTCTGGTATTCGGTGGTGATAAATTAAGTTGTATAAAGTTGTATTTGTTCTTGATAATTTATATTTCGTGCTACTACATAGTTATTCGATTATTTATGCAAATTATACATCATGATATTTTTAAGTTAGTAATAACAATGAGCTTACGTGACATTTACATTAAAGTGATCAAATTGACCCAAATAAGCTACTCATTCCCCTAAGGGCCCATTTTCTCATTTCTATGCGTGTGTTGTGTTGCGTATTCAACCCCGTCGATTAAGTGTTATCACAAACACAAAAAGAGATGTAAACATAAACTGCTACAATGTGATCAAGATGTGGGGGGAAAGAAATATGCATCCCATTACCTGTATTTATATAATATGTTCCATTAATGTTCATTTGCCTCTTGTGTTTTTCTTGTTTTTATCTTTTGAGTTTTGTGCACAAGAAAACTGTTCTTTGCCAAGTGATGCTAAGTGATGATCCAGGGAATGGTGTGAACCATTGGTGTGTGTACTCTTCTCTGTGTGAACCATTGGTGTGTGTACTGTTCTCTGTGTCAGGATGTAGCAGCAGGGGAACACAGCAGGAGGTGGGCGTGTCTCCTGGAGGAGCCCAAAGCAAAAGTCCAACCTCTGGGTGTCCATGCAGGATCTACCACACTCACTCTGGAACATCAAACCTCTCACCACCTGCCAGGTACACACCCCCTCTCTCTGTCTGTCTGTCTAATGATGTACAGTATATTTTGACACTGAGCAGATCCTGCTAAAATATGACATTTGAGTGTAAGAAAGTGATATACAGGCTAAGACGATAAAGGTTTTGCATTGTGACGATGTTTTTCCCCCCTAATGATTTTTATTCAATTTTATAACCAGAACAAGGAAGCACAAGAGAGTATTTCAACTGTTGACTGTTTTGAAGACAGTGAAGAATCATCTTCCAGATCAGCCTTCAGAGATCCTCCTGATGGCCTAACAACTGAACTACAAGGCAGTGTTGAGTATGATCCATTTCAGTCATTTGAGGAAGCTCTCCATGATGAGGGGGATTGGACGTATGATGATGGACATATGTTCAGGGAGGGATTTGAAGAGGATTTGTTTTGGGTCATTAGAAAGTGAACAATTAGAATGTCTGTCTTGTGGAGCCAGTGTGTCGGAAGAAAAATCCTCATCCTTCATACAGATTCCAATTGAGACTCAAATAAGGTCATTGTTTCTTAAGCCAGGTTTTCAGGAGAAGCTTAACTTTAGATTTAGCAGGAAGAAGACAGATCAACAACGTTAAAGATATACATGATGAAGGAGGTTACAAACAGCTTGTAGATGGTGGTGGTCCTCTTAGTGACCCTAAAAACATCTCACTTACTTGGAAGACAGATGGGCTACCTATTTTCAAATCGTCCAAGTTTTCAGTGTGGTATTGTATCATTAATGAATTGAACTTCTAGGAATGCACAAAAAGAGAAAATATGATATTTGCTGGACTTTGGTATGGGGATTCAAAACCATCCATGGTTACATTTCTTAGACCACTAAGTGACACACTGAGTAAACTAGCAGAGAGTGGAATTCTTGTGCAGTCTGCGGGATTGACAGCTGAACCTTTTGTGTGTAAAGTGCTTACCATTGCAGGAACATGCAACTTACCTGCTAAGGCATTAGTCCTTAATTCAGTGCAATACAATGGGAAATTTGGATGGCTGTACTACAATCACTTCCTTCTACTAAGTGAAGCCGTTTTCATTTTGTTGATGGAATCAGTTGAACAGATTGATTATGCAGAGAAACTACTATAGAACTTTTGTTCTCAAATGGCTAATCTCTATGGTCAGCAGTACCAAACTCTAAACTACTATAGAACTTTTGTTCTCAATTGGCTAATCTCTATTAGGGGTACCAAACAGCAAATGTACACCTTCTCGTGTACCTAGCAGACAGTGGCTATTTGTTAAGGCTAATACATGGCACTCAAGATATACCAATGCAGATGGTCCATGCAGTCTATTCCTGTTATTTCACATACCATAAAGCCAGGGAATGCCATAGCTGAATTTTACACACGGATGACTAAAGATGATAGTTTCTGACAGAAAACGATTTGTCAAGGGCTAAAGTATATGGAGCATCAAGTGAACTTCAACTGGACACAGTTCACATCTCGACATTGGAAAGACATGCTGGTCTCTGCATCAAATAAAACAGTAAGGATCTTTCATAGGGCACAAATTAAGACAAATTCTCACATCAAAACACTATGGGAAAGGCAATAGAAGAAACTAACACAGACACAGTATGGACAGATTGTGTAGGTTTTTCCTTGCTGCAAGATAATGTAACAAATACATGCAGTCATGTTGTTCCCCTATTGGAAACCTCTTCCAATACAGTAGTTTCCTTGTAATGTAAAGTTTTGGAAGTTAAAATTCTAATGAATGAATTATATGACTTGACTGAAAGTTGAATATTATGTAAATAAACCATATACCTCATAAATTATTTGCCTGAGTTGATTCTCAAATTTTGGCATGTGATAAACTGAGATTGTTTTCTAATATTAAATCATGTCGTATTGAGACTCATTTGAGAGCTTGCACTACTCTAATGTTTGTTTTTGCTGACACTAAAAGAGACAAATCTGAGAACTCAAATAGTGAGCTGTGAGAGACATAACTGAGATAGTGCTTCCAAGTAAGGATATCAAATGAAGACATATTTGAAAGCAGCACAATACGTCTCATTTTTCTCTTAGCTGAGATCAAGAACAGAGGCAGCTGTGAGAGAATTTAGAGAACTCACACAATGAGAACCACTTTGGTCTCATTTAGTGTTCATTTATATCTAGGAGATGTGAATGTGACAAAGGAGATCTCATCTTCAATTTTGCTTTGCTAATGCCATAATTGGTGTGTCTGCCAAGCTTGGTCAAGCGCAGGTATATGAGGTTTGGTTTAAAGGCTTGATGTACTCGCCATGTTTGCCACTGCACACGCAATGAGTGACGTCATCGATGCGCTCGAACCTTATGTACCTGCGCTCGACCAAACTCGCTGGAACTCATACATGACCAACACATGTAAATAATAAATAATTTGAACAGTATTTTAATCCTGTTTATCGTCATTGGAAACCATATGGGTCTAACAGTACCAATACTAAACATCTATCTATCGTTCACACGCAGATGCCACAGATTTTAATGTTGATAAATTTGCCCGTATCAAATAAAAAGAATCTCTAGTGTTGACATGACTTTTACCTCACAGACAACAGGTTAACCAGAATGGAAACCCTACAGCAGTGGGCAAAATATTACCCAAACACTAATTCAGCAAATGAACATCCATATTTTATAAAGTGTAATTTTATTCCAGACAACAAAGGCATATCTGTGATGTTTCAACAGACACCAAGAACATGCAGCGTTTTGTAACTTGCTTTTGATATCATCAAATTGATTGGTTGTCAATGGTGACAACGTCATTATGTGCAACAATAATTTGATATAGTAGCGACTAACTACGGTACAATTTAACTAACGATGGTGACACTGGAACACGATGCAGCTCTAGTTTTAAAGTATTCGGTTTCATCATAAGGTTTGAGACGTGACTTAGACCAAATCTTTTGATCAAACTGACTCTCGACTGGAGCAGCAGGATGCACAATATCACACAAGTTGGGCATAAAACAAAGAAACATAAAGCACATAAGACATAAAGAAACTGCACAATATAACTCCTAAGAATTACTGTGAAAATTGCAATGCCAACAAGTGCATGGAAATCTTTTGTTTAGCATTAGGCTAATGTTAAAGGCATGCCAGGCAAGTCTGGGTTAGCATTAGGCTAATTTAAGATCATTCAAGTTAAAGGCATGCCAGGCAAGTCTGGGTTAGCATTAGGCTAATTTAAGATAAATCAGGTTAAAGGTATACAAGGCAAGTCTGGAGCTCTGTACTTAGGGTGCATAATTTTTTTGTAACCAACACCAATATTCCTACATTCTCACCAATACATGTGGATCGGGGTTTGCAAACCAAAGATCTTTTTAAATCAATCATCTGTGCTCATAGAGTTTAAATAAAATATGTGCAGCATCAAGTGAGTCATGTGGTGTAATTGGTCACATGACCAGAGCTGTTTACATTTTAGTGTGCAGAGAGAATCTGATTGTCACATCAAAGCTCTTGAACAAAAGTTTAGAAAAGTCAGTTAGCAGAGAGAACACACTGTAGAACCCTCAGATGCATGTTCACCCACACATATCACACACAGCTCTGAGGCTGAATGACTTTCCAGCCAGCCTCCCTCTTTCTCTCACACACAGACACCTGCACACACACACACACACACACACACACACACACACCTGCAGATACCAGCACATACAGATGGTTTTGAACTGAAGTCAAATAGTCATTTAAGAAACATAGCCACATGGGAGACTATGTGTGTGTGTGTGTGTGTGTGTGTGTGTGAGAGAGAGAGTCATTTTTGGCTTTCTGATTTTAGGGGAAGCATGTCTATAAAGGTAAGTGATTCTGCATACTTGTGTATGTGTGTGAGAGAGTGGAAGAGATGGACTGTGCGTGTGTGTGTGTGTGTGTGTGTGTGTGTGTGTGTGTGTGTAAATGGACTATGCTAACATTAAAAGTAGAGCTATCCTTCCAATAACCTTCACTTCATCACCCATCCTATAAAATGATCTTAATGGATCCTAAAGAGCCCCCCCCCCCCCCCCCATCTCTCTCTCTCCATCACTCTCCATCTCTGTATCCCCCTCTCTAGCTCTCTCTTTCTTCTCCATCTCTCTCTCTCTCTGTCTCTCTCTCCCCCTCCATTTATTTCTCTTTCATTCTCTTCCACACACTCACACAAGACACTCTTTCTTTCTCTCACTCCTACACACACACACACACACACACACACAAGCCATCAGCCCCCACATAAAACTTTTATTTACACACCCGTTCATTCTCTTTTCTTCTCTCTCACACACACTTCTGTTAGACTCTGTCCAACACACACACACACTTTAACATGCACACATCCATTTTAACATAAACACACACACACACATCAGTATGCACACACACACACACACACATCAGTATACACACACACACACACATCAGTATACACACACACACACATCAGTATACGCACACACACATCAGTATACACACACACACACACACACACACACACACACACACACATCAGTATACACACACACACACATCAGTATACATAAACACACACACATCAGTATACGCACACACACATCAGTATACACACACACACACACATCAGTATACACACACACACACACACACACATCAGTATACGCACACAATCATTCATAGGCAGCCGCATTCCTTTCATTCCCTCATGTGTGTGAGAGAGAAACAGAAAGAGAGTGTGTGTGTGTGCACGCTGTGCATGTGTGTGTGTGTGTATGTGTGTGTGCGCACACTGTGCGTGTATGTCTGTGTGTGTGTGCGTCTCTGTGTGTGTGTGCGTGCGTCTGTGTGTGTGTGCGTGTGCGTCTGTGTGTGTGTGTGTGCACGCTGTGCGTGTATGTCTGTCTGTGTGTGTGTGTGTGCACGCTGTGTGTGTATATCTGTGTGTGTGTGTATGTCTGTCTGTGTGTGTGTGTGTGTGTGTGTGTGTGTGTGTGTGTGTGTGTGTGTGTGTGTGCACGCTGTGCGTGTATATCTGTGTGTCTGTCTGTGTGTGTGTCTGTCTGTGTGTGTGTGTGTGCACGCTGTGCGTGTATATCTGTGTGTCTGTCTGTGTGTGTGTGTGTGAAACGGAGGGTTTAGGGACTGGCTTGTGACTAGAGTCCCAAGGATGGAGGCAGAGGCTTATCAGAAAAAGCACATGGCACAACCGTTGTGACACACACACACACACAACCCTTGTGACACCCTCCAAACGCTGTCTCTCTCTCTCTCTCTCACACACACACACACACACACACCAATTCAAAATGAGCATTACAAGCAGTAACTATAACAAATTATGTGTGTGTGTCTAGTGATTTAACTGACCTTCTTAGTCAAAGTGTGTGTTGAACAATCCCACCTCATCAGTTTAAAGCAGGAGAGCTGCACACACACACCCTCACACACACACACAGAGACACACATAAAGACACAACACGTAAAGAGAGCATAACAGAGGCCAGTGCTATGGACATTAGCAGTGACAGATGCCAGTGCTATGGAACAGCTAATGTTAGCAAGCTAACTTCAGTTATAAGTTTGCTATTGCTATTGTTCTTGACCAAATGGATGTGTTACAATTTATATCTGACATGTGCCGTATCATGTAATGCTATTGGAGCAAGTTAATACAGACACAAGCAACAGTTTGCTCCTCTGATGTTAAGTTATCTCTAAAGATCTATGATGGCTGCGGCTTCTCACTGGTTGTGCAAACAAATGTGATGTGTGACTGCAGACAGAGTCACATGGAATGGGCGGAGTATTGCACTGCGACTTACTGTGTGCCGTCTTGGTCCCCTTTACACCAATGGGGTTCAGCATACAGCAGCAAAGACAGACTTACTATGCTATCTGGAACCCCTTTAGACAAAGGTGCTGAGATTCCTCCATAGTCTAAAGCGCTGTTCTCATACTGCACCTGTGTGGAGCGCTTGACTTAGCCGACGGTCTCTGCCATGGTCATCAGAATATGTGGGTGTGTACTGCATGTTCTTCTAGAGAACGTGTGTGTTTGTGTGTGTGTGTAGTTGGTTCTACCACAGAGCATATGTGTAAG